>LDEV01000360.1:12422-29918 GCA_001014755.1 Blastomyces silverae | reverse complement strand
GGGGGGGATTAGACTACGATTATGATATTTATAAACATGTGTTTGGCATTTTTTACTCAACACCCCAATTTTCTTGAAATCCTCTGTAGTATCTGCGATCGTTTTCATGGCTGATCCGCGCCATGTGCCCGGCAAATCGTTCGATGTTGGCACCTCAACTAGAAACGGTGTAAGTTACTTTCCCCTTCTGCTACTTTAAAGAAGATATCCCATTTCTATATAACAGTCTCATTGCCTTATCCATTGTCGATTACCCATCACCACGCTAAACACAAAAATATCGTGCCAGCTCCTGCCGCGCCCGGATTCCGAATCCTGTGACGAATTTGCTTCCCGCATGCGATCCTACTGCGATTCAGGGGACCCGGTGTGTGACAGCGGCTTTGAACAGGAGGTTCATAGAGGCGTTGTAGAGAAGTATCGGGCAGACGCTGTTGGGTTCGTGAATGGATTGCTTGCTGAGCTATGCCTTTGACGTTTGATAGACATGGCGGTCTCTTGGAGCGAGCGGTGGGATTATTGCTCATCATGGTCTTTCGATTTTGTTTTATCCCTTTCAATTTTTCTATCCGTGGTTGGTTTGGAGGGGTTGTGGGAATACGCGGATAGAGTACCTGCGCACGTTTTGCGAGATATAGATACTTTATAAAAGTTAATGCACGCTGGGTATGTGCGTCGAGAATGACATTCTATGCGGATATTCAGTTGGAGGCATTGTCCTCGAAAGATATTGCGGAGGATGAAACATTGGGAGAGAGAATGTTGTTATGTATGAAAGCAATGGTCTATATTCTATATTCTATTATCTTCAGTATTAAAACAAAGCCACAAAGGAAACTCCAAACAATCGGAAATATTAAATATGAGGGGGCCTGGAGAAGAAACAATGAGAAAAAAGTATTAAGGGGGCAGAATGTTCCCAAAACGCCAAATATTAAGCCCTCTCTGTGAGGCGTATCCGGTATTGTACTGTACAGGTGCATGTTCACGCTCAAGGCTGCATGCGGGCTCTCTTCACACACACCATGCCCAAGCCCAAGCCCAGGCCCTGAGGCCTATTTCTATTAGTCTAATTGTATCTGTGCAATTAAAAAATCGATTAAAATTCACTGCTATCGCAACCTCGTCTCGGAATCGATGCCTGCGGCATCTGGGGGAGCGCTCGTCTCGTATCTGTAGTAGTCACTCCGGTCATCTGGTATTGTAAGAGGCGTGGAATAGCCGCTTGACTTCCGTGATCGGTCCGTCATGCTCGACACTTCCAAGAGCTGTTGTTTTGTAGTTAGTTAACACCAAGGCCAGCAGTGGGGGAGATTTTTATTTTTATTTTTTTATTTCTATTCATGGGGTATATTGTGGAACTTGCCATTTGTCCGTGAGAGTTTGCTGTTGTTTGGCATACACCTGGAGATGTACTGCGGCTGAGGTTTTGATGTCGATGGTCGATGGGGAGGGAGGCGAAGGACGGTGATTGAAAAGGAGACGGAGTTTGGACTGAAGCAGAGCGGCGGTCAATCAAGCTGGGACAATACTCGGATAGAGCTCGACGGTATTCCGGGACCGGAGGCCTTAATTTATTAGAAGAAATGGGGTGGTATTCGTGAACTGGATGGTACTGGGGGACGCCTGTTGACGAGGAGTGAAGGTGTAACGGTACTGGGTTGTACTGGGGAGGGAGAGATCGAGATCCAAGGGGTATAGATTGGCACTGTTGTGGGGGCTGCTGTTGCTGTTGCTGTTGCTGCTGCTGCTGCTGATGATGATAATGATAATAGGGTGCCATAGAGTGGTACTGTTGCGGGACCTGGCGGAATTCTGGTGGTATGGCTTGGTGGTATGGACCTGGATGATGTTGAAGCGAAAAAGGCTGTGGTTGAGGGGCAAGGGAGTGATGGCCTTGGTAGGGAGACGGAGAATGAGGGTATCTAGTGACAGGGGCTTGAGGTTGAGCGGCGGTAGGTTGGCGATGGTGGTGATGCAGGGCTACGGCGGAATCAAGTCCCGCTGGAGAAGGATTTTCTGGCAACATCATCCCGGTAGAGGAATCGGGTTCGCTCTGGCTTTTGGTCTTAATATCAGGGACTTTACAAAGTTCCCCCGTCTGATATACAGGGTGTATTAGCTCTATTGATTATTCCTCAACTTCCAACCAATCTGGGCAATCTACAAAACTTACAAGCTGGCTACGTTTGCTGGATTGACAATTAGGTACTGAGGGAACCTGTCGGGTATAGCCACGCTTTTGTAGAGCTCGACGCAGACAGTCCTGCTTGACGTCAAGGCCAAGGGCCTCGATTATCTTCTTATATGACATGCTCCGATTTTCCTTGGAGGCGGTCAAAAAGACTTCAATGTCATCGACCTGCTTGCTGGACAGCCTGCTGTTCCGGCCTGGCCGTTTCTTGGGATCACAGGTATTGGATTCACATGTATATTGAACCGCACGGTGGGAGACGTGAAGATGTTCAGCTATAGCTTGATACGTATAACCCAACCGCCGCAGGATTAGGATATCTTTTCGCTCCTCGCGATTAAGACGGCGTCGATGTGTCTGCGTCCGGTTTTTGGCCGCTGCGGGCGGAACTTGATAAGGGGATTCCGCACTGGTGGAAGTCGGTGCCGCCATGATGATGGGACGAATTGAAGTTGAAGATGGAGGCATAGGGGTGTTGGAACCGGACTATTATGGAGCCCCCAACTTGAGGCAGCCAGGAGAACACCTGGAGCTGCAGATTTGCCTGGTGGCAGTGCCGTTGTCCATAATAAAAATAATAATAGCTTTGGGGCTAAACAAAAACTCCGACGGAGCTGATCGTCAATAGCTCCCGTGTTGCTCAGAGAAATTTCCTATCACGTGGGTTTTAGCCAGGTGTTTGGCGCTTCCTTTGCCGCGCTAATGCGACGCCATCTTTGGCCGTTGGGGATGACAGGGGGAAATGCCCTGGACACCGTTACCAGACCGTGGGGACGAGCTTGGGAAGCTGGCCCTGGAGGCTGGAGTTTAGCCAGTTGTCTGCGGTCATTGGATATGGAAGTCGACGAGATATTTGATCGAGAAATGCCGAATTAGGGCTGCATGCCTACACGTGATCCTCATCTCCCTCCATCGCCCTTCGAGATTGTCTCTTCTCTTAGACAACTCGACAGCAGAAAAGGGGATTGCAGCGTGTGTCTTGACCAGAGAACCGTGTTTTGTTTCTCACCCGACAACATTTGTAAGTGAAGGCTCATCCATTTTATTCATTGCATATCTGCAACTTGTGCTGAGAACCCTCCACCGGTTCTGGGGACCACCTCGTGAAGATAGATATCATTCTAACTTGCGTTAGGAAGCGTGATTCAATATTGTAGTTCAAGTTTAGCTCCATTACTCGCTTCCAATGAGTACAATTACCCCGAACCAGCTGCTTTCCTAAAACATGTCTTTGCTAAATGGGAGGAACCTGGAGCCTGGAGGGTGCATCCGCAAAACTGACCCGGTGCAGCAACCCCGCCTCGTGGAGAAGCAGTGCAACACCGACGATCGTTTGGGAGATACTGTGGACACACCAGGCATACCAAGGTGGATAGACCCCGAGTCAGGGTATGCTCCCGTTCTAGCAGCTTGTTCTTTTCTTACTCCGTGGACTGCAGTAATTAATGACATTGAACGGAGATCGGATGAGAACGCCCTTTGGGAGTGTGCTCTCAATATGCAACTGGACACGGAACCCAGCATAAATCTGACAGACTGATGCAACTGATGCAACTGTGGGGTTCGGTTTAATGGAATGAAAATGGAAGCTCTCGAGTCTCCACATGAAGATGGCTGGAACAATCGAGCAGTACTCTGTAGTGTGACCGAAGATTCAAGGAACGCTGACATCTTAATATAGTTATATCTCCATGGATGCCATGCATTTCAATCGAGATAGTCCTGAACGGCGGTTGCTGCTATTGTACATGCACATGTACAATAACTTACAGAATCGTCAGGACCTATCTCAGCGGGCTCATTCTTCGGCGTAATTTCCAGAAGCTCGGTCGGCATGCGTCGGTTTGCAAGCTAACCATGAAACCTTTGCCATATTGCCTGCATACATTCATACAAATTAGCATAAACACAAGGTGTGTATCACAGTGTCAATTCGGTCTTCGCCCGCAAATCCTTGATTTCACACATCCAACTTTTTTTCAAAATCGCGGGGTATGGAGGTAACTTGTCCATCAACAAGTAATTATTCTAACTTATCCTCCCACTCCTCCCCCTTGAGGGATTGGCATTCGGACAACTATCACGACACTCTTCAACTAAGATGTTTTTGCGGAATTTCATCTAAATACATCTAGTTCTAGTCAGGGCTGTGTGATACCAATTCCGGACTCGGGATAAAATAACATCGGTGCCATCTATTCGCCACACAGGTGTTGTGACTTCCATGTCGGCTTTTACGCTGAGGGCCCACCATGGTACCGCTAATTCTGTGGCAGCGGCGAAATCATCATCGGCCTGCAAAATTTTGCTTTTGCAGTATTTCTTTTTTGGCGTGTGACTCCCTTGCCTGCTTGTTTTCTGGTTTTCATTATTGCTTTCCTCTTACATTACTGGTCAATTGGCATTTTCCGGACGTTCCATTACTTTTCCGTTTGGCCTCCACCTGCTGTCACATTTTCTCTACTTAATATTTATTTTTATTTTTCTTCTCTTTTTGTATTTTTATCAATCTTCCTAGTCATATCTTAAGCTGAAGAAGTCCCACTCTTTGCCGATTGTGGAAAAAACTCTGTTTCTCCTTACGCAGTATCCGTGTGTCGCGACTTCCCGCCTGCTACAATCTCTCGTCAATAATTATATCGTCTTAGCAAATTCCCTCACTTTGGTTTCCTAACAAAACCTCCCAACCTGAGTGGGAGCACCGAGAATGGGAGAGCCGGGAGACCACATATCACTGGCCGAGGATGAGAAGAGACCGAAGGGCACAGAGGGTAACTCCCCTCCAGGCCTACCTTATGACTCGGATGAGTTAGCAAAGTTCCAGCCTCGCGAGCTGCCTCAGCTCAAGAGGAAGCTGAAGAGCAGACACCTTCAGATGATTGCCATTGGTAAGCCATTTCTATATGCTCTTTTGTTAGAATTGCGGACTATTGTTGTTGACGTTGTCTTTTAGGTGGAACAATCGGTACTGGTCTGTTCATTGGCAGCGGGGGTGCAATTTCAAAGACCGGTCCTGCGGGTGCCCTGATCGCGTATGCCTTCGTCGGGTCTATCGTATATTCGGTGATAGTTTCACTTGGAGAAATGGCAACGTATATACCAATAGCTGGCGCCTTTACTTCATACGCTACCCGCTTCGTCGACCCTAGCCTTGGCTTTGCGATGGGTTGGATATACTGGTTTTCATGGTCCATTACTTTTGCCCTCGAATTGACGGCGACAGGCCTCATCATTCAATATTGGAACGATCACATCCCTATTGGCATCTTCATAGCTGTCTTTTGGGTCTTCATTACGTCAATCAACATGTTACCCGTCAGCTTCTACGGCGAGATCGAGTTCTGGTTCTCAAGCATCAAAGTCATCACTGTTATCGGCTTCATGATTTTTGGCATTTGTGTCAATGCCGGTGTAGGCCAGCAGGGCTATCTAGGGTTTAAATACTGGCACAATCCCGGCGCGTTCGCCCCATACCTCCTTGAAGTCATCGGACATGATAAAGTTGCTACCGCTAAATTCATCGGGTTCTGGGCGACTCTTATCCAAGCCGGCTTCTCATATCAGGGCACCGAATTAGTCGGCATCGCGGCTGGCGAGACAGAAAATCCGCGCAAGGCCGTACCAGCAGCAATTAAGAAGACATTCTACCGCATCCTCTTCCTCTTCGTCCTGACAATCTTCTTCATCGGTATTCTAATCCCATACACAAACAAAGACCTCCTGTCAAACGCCTCCGACGCTTCCGCGTCCCCGTTTGTCATTGCTGCGAAACTGGCCGGCGTCAACACACTCCCAGGCCTCATCAACGCCGTTCTCCTCTCTGTGGTTATCTCCGCTGCTAACTCCAACGTCTACTCCGGCAGCAGAGTATTGGTTGGCCTTGCCCAGGAAGGCTGCGGCCCCAGATTTTTCACCAAGACCACCAAAGCCGGTGTACCCTGGGTGAGCGTCCTATTTACAGCCGCCTTCGGCCTGCTCGGCTTTCTCAACCTGTCCAACAGCGGCTCCCTGGTTTTCGAATGGTTCATGAACATCAGCAGTATCGCCGGCTTCATCTCATGGTCATGCATTAGCGGCTGCCACCTAAGCTTCATGCGGGCGCTGCGGGCGCGGAATCTTAGCCGCGACGCACTACCTTACAAAGCACCCTTCCAGCCCTACTTGGCCTGGTACGGTCTCTTCTTCAACATCCTTATCATCATCACTCAAGGTTTTACGGCCTTTATACCATGGAATGTAACGAATTTTTTCATCAGTTATATCAGTTTAATTCTCTTCGTCGTGCTGTATGCGGGACATAAGATTGTGTACCGCACGGGCTTTGTCCAGCCATGGGAGGCGGATTTAGATACGGGCCGGCTGGTGGCTGATGCGGAAACGTGGGAGACTACTAAAGTCCCGACGACGGCGTGGGAACGCGTTCAGCATCGGATGCATCTTATGTTTTGGTAATAATAAGGGTGATGCTCCTATCTATCCTCCACGCGTCTCTTTTTCCGCTTCTATATACTCTTTGCAATCTTCCCCTCTGTTTGTTTGCTTGTCATATGTATATTGCACTTATCTTGTATATTAACTTCCTTTTCCGTTCATTGATTGAGGATTGGATGAATTGAGAACCTGTGGATTCAACCGGTTTATGTGATACATTAAAAGATTTTATGGTCCTGTGATAGTCCGGCGGAGCAGCCTAACAGGTGGTCCTTGTAGGCCCGCTTACTTATATTTTTATTTCCTGTGATTTACTGCACCTGTTTTTCAAGCGAACCTTCTGATATTGCCAACGATCTGCACTCCTTTACTATATAAAACGGTCTAGACGAGTTGATGCATTGAAATGTACATTTGTTCATCTGTGTGACTCAACTGTTTGCCATGAAACTTTTTAATTTGTCGTCTACGGTCGATACTTACCGCTTGGGAACGTTAGCTCTTTAACTATCTGATGCTGGTACGCACACGTTTATGGAAACTGTATTAGAAAGGTATCGCAGCATCATCAGCCATTACTCGCGGATCATCCCAGGTGGAGAATCCCCAATAGATTTAATATCCGAGTACATCTTTCCACGAACCTCATGCCAGCTTACTCCTTGGTGTTTGAAGAAAGGGTTAGAAGCGATGGTGAGCAGCAGTCGGGAACATGTTAAGGTAGAGTCAGGCTGGGAATATACATAGGAAGTTAATGCCCTTGCTTCCCCAGCAGTTCAATTACAGTATACCAGCATAGGAAATGGACAGACGCCATTATACCTGTACTGAACATCTAGAGAAGAAAGTGAAGCCTCCACAGGAATATGCCCAGTGAATGCAGCAGAGTTGTTGCCATCTGTATATTTGACAACAGAAAAGCATGAGTGCTTGGTGCGCCAGTGAGATGTTGAGAAGCGGAGAAACGATCAATATATTGAGACATAATAGTGAAGTTACAAAAAGGAAATTAGAATCTTGTTACACGCATGTTTGTTCAATAACAGAAGAACAATTCCATCGCATCCGCCTGAAATGCACGAGTGCGTTTTACTATTTATCAACCTCGTTACTCCCCTTTAGCTTCTCAACCCAAGCAGGAGGCTAGTGCTCTTGCCACCCTCCTTCCCCTCACCACCACCTGGAAGATAGGTCACGTTGGGATTTGTGGCAAGCGTCTGTGCAATCTCCCGGCTGGCATCGATTCTTCGGATCTGAATCAAGCCATCACCAGCCTTCATAACAGCCTTGCTAATGATCTCAGCACTCTCAGCCTCTCCCTCCGCGCGGATAACGTTGGCCTGTCGCTCCTGCTCGGCCTTCTCGACAATGAATCTCGCCCGCTCGGCGTCCTGCTGGGCGATCTGCTTCTGCTCGACGGCGCGGGTGAATTCGCGGCCGAAGGTCATGTGGGTGATGGAGACGTCTTCGAGAGCAATGTTAAACTCCATGGCGCGGCGCATAAGGTCGTTGCGGATTCTGTTGGAGACGGCTTCACGCTGGGTGATGAGTTCCGCAGCATCGAATTGGGCGACGATGGATTTTAGGACTTCGTTGCCGATGGAGGGGAGAACTCTTTCATCGTAGTCTTGGCCGAGGGACTGTATGGACGGTATGGTTAGCTTTCATACATATATGATTGATGGAAGGAGTGTTAAAATGCGGAAGCACATACCTGATAGATCTTTGGCAGTTGCTGCACTTCGGGACGATGCAAGACTCGTAGGGTCAAGCTGACCATCTGCAAGTCCTTACTTCCGGTGGTCGTTGAGATGTTCCTAGGCTTCGTCCTGACATCGTAGATAATGCTCTTCTGTAGCCAGGGGATGAGGAAGTGTGTTCCCTCATTGACGACCTTTTCCTGCACTCCCGTGAGCCTGTCGAAGATGACAGCCCGGGTTCCTCCCTTGACATCGTACAGAGATGCCTGGACGAAGGACGCCCCGATGGCTACGGGGACACCCCATTTGTAAATTGCCGTAAGAGCATTCGCCATTTTGAAAAAGCCGGGGATGGATGCTGAAAAACGTTGCTCCTGGAGTCCTGGGGGGATATCAACAGCATTGAATTGGTTTTACGAAGCTTGTTCAAGATGCTGCTTTTTATGGCGCTAGGCGGGATCGGGACTAGCGCCGGGCGATGTTGGAGGCTCAACTTCCAACACTCAACTTTTGAGCGCAAAAACAAACCGGCGACATCACGCATATCCCATACACATACATACACACTCATATACACACTATTGTGTCGTAGGCAGCGTTTCTGTCTATTGCTAGAAAGCGTCAAGTCAATCGTCTACGAATTCCTCTCGTCGTTTATCCGATACAATGGGCGGCGGACACCCAGATCCCAAGCGCGGAATGTGAGTCCCTCTTCCCCGGCTGGTCATGCATTCAATCAATTCGAGGCATACCGCCGTTCACTCCATGAAGAATTGAAGCAATAGACGGAGACTGACAATTTGGCAGCTATATCGGAACCTATGGAAACTTCGGTACGTTTTGATGGCTATCCCATTGCCACAACACGAGCGACTCCAATCGCCCCCGCCTCACCCGATAACGGGGTTATTCGATTATCCCTCCGCTTCTATCTAATCCATAACAGCACATGTCATGCTAATTGCTGCCTGATGATGGAATACTAAATAGGTTGCCCGACCCCTCAAAAGATCTCGACCTATGCTCTGTCCCCCAACCGACAACGCCCCTTCGCCGGTGCTCTCTACAACGCCGTTTTTAACACATGGAGAAGGAGCCGCAACCAAGCACTCTATGTCATTCCCCCGTTCGTCGTGGCGTATTTAGTACTTGACTGGGCTCAAGAGAGGTTCGTGTTCTCGTCCACATGGCTTTCCGTGATGTGGATTGTTGCACCTATTCTGTGTGTGATGCGCTTGTGGTGTAGTTGCCAACTAACATATACTCGTCTCTAGGAACGAATATTTGAACTCCAAGCCCGGACGATTGGCTCAGAGTGGAAATGAAGAGTAAAGATGATGGATACCTGTTGGATATAGCTTTGAAAAGCTGGTAGGGAGCCTCAGCCAGTCATTGCGCTGTACAGTACATATTTATTAGAAAGCAATCGACTTTTCTAAAATTTCATTTTCTATATAAAATATGATATTTTATTATTCGTTTACCATTCCATTCTTTTCTCCCTTTTCTCTAGACTGAATAAACAGGCGGATGTGAAGGAAGCGGCCAGACGTTCGGTCCCTCTTGCCTAGAAAACCAAGATGTTTAGATGTTCCATATCAGATACAGGATATATAACCATGAATCTATTCGAACTTAGAGTATTTGATAGCACCTTTCATATGCTTCTTAGATAACTAACTACCTGGCTCTCATAGAGTCAGTTCGGCATATGGCTTGCATAATATTGGCGTAGCCGAGCCTGAGTCTACTGACCTATCACAGATATGCATTTAGTAAACGGTGGATGGAATACACACCCAACAAATGGTTTATCCTGGTTCGGGCGAGACTGTGGCTAGAGTGCGGATTATTTATGTTGAATTTACGGAGTAAATAAATGACTGTCCTAGCCATGGCAAGTAGCTCAAGAGGGGAAAAAAAAGGAAACAACCTCGTGCGGAATTCGAAAGAACAAGAAGCAAGAAAAATAAAATAAAAACAAAAATAAAGAACGGAAAAATAAAAAAGTATTTGTGGTTTGACCAAGCTGAGACTTGAACTCAGGACCTTTTCGGATCAAAGTGATCCTTTTGTTAACGAAACGTGATAACCAACTACACCACTCGGCCAATTTTTTGATAATGGAGGACGGCCCGGAGGACACTTTTGTCAGAGGCGATAGAAAGTCACTATTAGGCTAATCCATAATAGGCTTAGTGCGAACCGCAAGCAAAACCTCGAAAGTTCAACCAAAAAATCGAAATTATCTGGAAATGAAATCCAGACGCAAAAAAAGAGCAAAATTGTGACTTATCTCCCACTTATTCTCTCTTTAATTAACGGCTACTATAACTCGATATTTTTCTCTCTTATCCCTGCCTATAACTTATAATCCCGCCTGCTGGTCCTTTTTTGCTTTTCCCCGTCACAATGGCTAAGGACCGGTCCGATAAAGAGAGAAAGAAGGAGAAGAAGGAGAAGAAGCGGTCCGAGTCCGATGGCGTGCACAAGAAATCTAAGAAGGATAAAAAGAAGGATACGAGCTTGATTTCCGAAGCTATGGAGAAGGAATTGACGACAAAGGTCCTGGAGCAGCTGGAGAAACCCGATGCTTCGCCAGCTCCTGCTGAGACCCCGTCGAAGAAACCCGCTGCGGAGCGACCTATTGGTGCTCTCGTTCCGTTCGCGAACCCGTTAGCGGACGATAAGGTTGCGAAGAAGGTGCTTAAGAGTGTTAAGAAGGGTATGTCTGTCTCATTTTTTGTGCTTCTAGCTTGCATCCCCTCGACGTTTCCACTAGTGTGTAGAACACACGGGTCACAGTTATGGCCAGTATTATGCAGTGGAATGGTGTTGATAGAGCTCGTTCCCCGTGCAATTATACTTACTAACAACAATGTTTTCAATTGCAGCCGCTGTAAATAAGTCTCTTAAACGAGGCGTGAAAGAGGTCGTCAAAGCACTCCGGAAATCTCCCATACCCGCCGCAAACGCCGTTATCGACACCCCAAGCGCTGTCGTCGTACTCGCAGCCGATATCTCACCCATGGACGTCATATCACATATCCCCGTTCTTTGTGAAGATCATGGAATCCCCTATATTTACGTCACGTCAAGAGCTGAGTTAGGGAGTGCCGGCGCCACCAAGAGACCGACAAGCGTTGTCATGGTGCTCCCACGATCAAGTGCAAAGGGCAAGAAAGACAAGGATAAGAAGGAGGGCGGCGATGGTGAGGATAAGGAGTATTATGCGGAACTTGTCAAGGTTGCGCAGAAGGAGGCGAAGAAGGTAAAAGTCTAGAGAATAGTTTTACGCTCTGGTCTGCCTTCTTCCATGCCATTTTCTTCTCTCTGGCCCTTTTGCATATCCCTACGCTCTTCCTTTTCGCATTTCTCTTCGTTTATTCTCGTTCCCATCCTAGATGGGTGTTCTCCGTCGTTTTCTGCTCTGTGTTCTGTTGTTCTGCTTACACGAAGGTGCTTACTTCGTATATCTGTTGGATCGTGGTGCGAGCCATCTATCTGCGATGTGAGGTGACGGGATATCGGTCTTGATATTCATTACATATTTTTTTTTGCCTGGCGTTCATAAATCGGTGTATAAAAAGGGACGGAATGAATACTACTTGTTTTTTATATGGCTTGGTTTCATTTTTCTCATCCGGCCTATTGCCATTTCCGATGTTATTTTGCCGACGCGTTGCAGATCCCACTGAAATTTTGCTAGAGGAACACTCCCGACAATGTCCACACGATGACACCGTTCTTGGTACTTCCGATTCTGGTCCTTTACAAAGACGTTACATTATGGATATGTCCGAAGTAAACCAGGAGCCAAATTCAACTGACCAAAATGAAAAAGACCATGCCGATCCAATCAAATTTCATCATTCAACGTCAGGAAACCACAGATACATTAATGAAGAGTTAAACACACAAAACACACATACACACACACACACACGGATAATTGTACATATATCCACGCGAGCACAAATGAGAACTCCCCAGCTCACGCCTCCTCCTCCGGCTCCAACGCCCCATACGGCTGCCCACCCTTCCGCTGGCCCCTTCCGCCCCTCAACTCATTCGATGGCCGATCCACCGGTGCCGCTGCCTCACCCGGCGTTTCTGCATTCCTGCTCTCATATAGGCGCTCTGCAAGACGCCCTGGGTCATCCTCGGAGCCAATTTCGCTCGTGAAACTGACATTGCGCTCCTGGCCGTCCTCGTCAAAGCCGCCCTCGGTCAGCTTGGCGCCTTTGGGTTTCATGGAGGACGGGCTGTGCATGACTGGGTTTGCATAGGAAGGGGCCGTTTGGTGCTGTTCTTGTGTCTTTGAGGAGGACCAGCTTTTTTCGGCGGTACGGGCTTCGGAGGAGGGGGAATTGGAAGGGTTCATTGTGGTGGAGTCTGGGTAGACTGTTTTTGTTTGTATGTGGATTGGCTTGCTTTTGGAATGGTCTGCTGATACTTATAATGTTAGTAGAGGAGAGGTATTCGGATATTTCGCTTTCATAGAGGGGAAAGGCGAAGGTACGGCGACATACCTCCCTATTTTAGGTTCGATTATACTAGCTTCTGATAAATTCCCACTTTCGCTGGGATTAAGGAAGATGGCTACTTGTTAGGGAAAGCAACGCGAGAAAAGCCCAATGACTTATACTTGCTGAGATTCCCTGTTGGAGTCCTGGATAACACTTTTCAAAGCAAGTGGTTTTCTGGTGATGTCATGGTTACGAAAATGAGCCCAGCTCTTGACGTGCGTCATTGCCACCCTCAGGGGTGTCTGGATACCTTACTGGTACGTCTTGAGTCGTTGAGTTGGATCATTTTTGGTGTCATTTTTGGTGTCAAATATATATAATTGTTACTATACACTTTGAGTTGAGGACAACAGGAAGCCAAACTGGTGAATTTATTTCATTTTTATCATTTAATATTCAGGTAACACCATGGCAATCAAGCATCTGATGCGGTATGCATGCCAATTCCCTTCCCACAAATGTATCCGACCCTGGCTTCGCATCCTTCGACTAGTCTCCACATACTAGACCTGCTATTTGGGAGCTGTGTTCGTTTTCAATTCGTCACCCGATGTTCTAACGCTACTCTCAGCGGTCGCTGGGCCTCTCAACCCGCTTTCGGACTCGTTCGGACTGATCCCAGAGACTGCGCCTGAGCCAGTACCCGTGGTCTTCATGTTTGCGGATTTCAGGTCAGAAGCTGCGGGTGGCTGTTCTGGTAGGGGCAGATTTGCTTTCCGCCTGTCGATGTCTGCCGATTTGTCGGTTTGGGAATCGATAACGGACTATATGCTTGATTAGCAGCGGTATTACACGACATAGTTGTAAATGAAAAACGTATAGATGTGTACCTTCATCGCGGAGACATCGCTATCCTTTGATACGTTTCCTCCATGACGGCCAGATATCTGTGATTCTGCCTTGCGGATGTCTTCTTTGGTGGTGTGGAATGTTGGCTTAGTGCCCGACATATTTGGTCTGATTGCGACGTGAAATGGTATAGATAGAGACGAATTTGGATTGGGAGAATATTGGAAAACAACCAGTTAAATGTTGATAATCAGCACAAAAGATGTACTTCTAGACTCCTTTAACAAAAGCTGCTCCATGAAGATATATATACTGGTTAACTCTCTATAGCGTTGGAGGCAATTCCTTGCTGTAGTATGACGTCGATGCGGACCTGTTCATCGACTTGGATTCTCATAGACGAGAGCCGTCAGAGCTTTCGTAAGTACTTATGATAACATATTAGCTCCGAGAGGAAGAATTGTCCCGAGGGAAACCTGATATCGGCTCTGGTGAATCGCTGGCTGCAGGGAATCGGATGGACTTGGGGTCTCAAATGATATGGGATGTGTTCAGCAAGGTAAATAATATCCGCTTCTTGAGAACATCTTTTTAAATTGCCCTTCAAAAGCGGATTCTAGGCCCCCATTTTCATAGAGATTTCTAGATGACGGGAGTAGCATGGCGTGAGACGGGGAAACATGCTATATGGTGAACCCGCCTTCAGGATTGATCCTGTTGGTGCTGCAGTGGTTTGAGCTCATTTTTGGTTTCATATTTTGCTATCAGTGTTGGCAAGTCCATGAAGGTCGGGCTTTGGAAAAATCGTGTAATCCTGATCTAGTGTTTTCAGTTAAAATACTAAACGTAAAAATTGACTCAAGTTAGCCACTCTGTTTAAGACAAATGTTGAATGAATATAAAATATTCATTTATTCTCCTTTGATAGTTATGGATGATGTGGTGATGTAACGATGTTACTGTAAATTACATCCCTGAGTGCCAATTTTTCCCCTGTGACGGTAACAGCCATTACGGATCGAATATCAAAATTACAGCAGCCCAAAAATGCAATCTCAAGGCAACTCCAGCGCAAACACCAGCACCGGATATTTTTTGCTGGGATATAGGCTACCTCTTTTTGAACACTCCTACTCTGCCCAGTTAAGCCTTCGCATACGTATATCCTATGCCTCGTGATCCGTTAATCGGCCTCGTCGGGAAACCCTCGTCTGGGAAGTCCACTACTCTAAATAGGTGCGTGCGGATTGAGATGAACTGTACATGAAATTAACGGGTCTAACACAACAACTCCAACAGTTTGACTGATGCTTCTTCTAAAGTTGGTAAGTCAATCCTTCTTTCCTTTTTGTTGCCACAAAGCTGAAGAAATATGACTCCAGGAAATTTCCCGTACGCCCTCCTCCCAAAGCGATATCAAACCCCTCCTTCCCCCCTCTTTCAATGCCCCTCCATCCAGACCCCCCGAGTTTTACATCGCTAAATCGTGGGGAATAGCTTCACAACTATCGACCCCCAGCGGGCAATTGGCTATCTACAGGTAGACTGTGCGTGCAAACGCTTTAACGTCTCGGATAAATGCAGACCGAATTACGGTGGCTGCCATGAAGGTCGGAGATCCGTCCCGATAGAGCTGCTTGATGTTGCTGGGCTTGTTCCTGGAGCGCATGAAGGCAAGGGACTCGGGAATAAATTTTTGGATGACCTGCGGCATGCGGATGCCTTAATACACGTGGTTGATGTTAGTGGGACGACTGATGCTGAAGGTTGGTTTATGTCAATCCATATCGTTAACCAGTGCAGCGCATGGGCGTCGCCAGCATAAATGATCTTGAGTGGGCTGAAAAGGGTGTTTTACGATATCCAGGGAAGGCGACTAGAGGGTACGACCCTTCACAAGATATTGTTTGGTTGAAGTCGGAGATCGTCAATTGGATTTTGGGAAACCTTATGGAAAAATGGTAACACTCACAAAGCTCCCATGACGGCGACGGGGCACTTTGGAAAACAGACACTTACGGGCAATAGGGGTTCCATAAAACGGCGACATATTGCAACAAGTACGTGTAGGATTTCTACCCGATTTGAAATGCAGGCATTCTGACATAGAATAGAGGCAACGGCTGTTGAAACGCTACAAAATCAGTTTTCTGGTTACGGGAGCACATCGAAGATCGTCGCACGATGTCTTGACCGATTAGATATAAAAGAGCCTCTTCAAGAATGGTCGGATGATACCGTAGAACGAGTTGTCGTCGCCTTCATAGATGAAAAATTCCCCACAGTGCTCGCTCTAAATAAAATTGACCACCCAGATGCGGACAAGGTAGGCTAGACTTCTGAAGATTCTATGGAAATTTTTTGTCGTTTTGCTGATTTAGGGGAATCATAGAATATAAGTAAAATCGCCAAGGCTCAAGATCCGCAATCAATCGTCCTGTGCTCTGCCATATCAGAAGTCTTCCTTCGAAAGTTGGCTAAACAAGGCTATATCAAGTATGTCGAAGGAAGCGAATTTATAGATACGAGAGAAGATCTAATAGATATGGGCGACCCTGACGGCGGTGGCCTCAAGGAAATGGATGAGAAATTGAAAAAGTATGCAAATTACCCCTTGCTGCCTCAATTGGCTCACCGAGTCCAACCATTGTGCAGTCCAATACTTACTTACTTTGGGCAGTCGGGTGGAAAATCTCAAGGATTTGGTTTTGTACCGGTTCGGATCAACAGGTGTCGTCCAGGTTCTCTCGCGCGCTGCAGAGCTACTTGGGCTGGTGCCGGTTTTCCCAGTCCGCAACATTCACACATTTGCCTCCGGAACCGGAGCGGTCAATGGAGTTTTCAAGGATTGCGTGCTTGTCAATAAGTCAGATCCTCCGCCTATTTACCAGGAATTTTAAGCAGCGTATGGTCTGCTAACGTTATTACAGGAATAGCACGGTGGCCGACGTGGCTCGGAAAGTGATGGGTGATGCTCCTATTGCATATATAGAAGGAGCGGGAGGCACAAGGGTCTCAGAGGACGAGATAGTTTCTATCGGGAAGTACGATGTAAGGACTGAATTTCTAAGGACGGTGATTTCTGGCTGCATTTTCCGGATTTTGCAGTTGCATTTCTTTTTAACTCCCTAGCTAACACACTTTTCCGCGATCTAAAGGTTTTATCTTTTAAAGTCGGCCGATAATACCACTCAAATGTTAATATACCATGAACGAAATGAAATATCCCTTTGAATGTTCAGCGCTGAGACTCAATGTCCCTCCTTGTATATCGACCTCAGGAGCCCTTCTGCAATTATGGATGAGCATTAGCCATGTGCATCAAGGTAGAAGGAGAAAAGAAAGCACTCCAAGCCGAAATAAGGAAACCGACTCACCTTGCCCCTTTCATCGGCCATGCCAATAATAGGCCTTGGAGCTTCTGGAAACTCTTTCTCCGCGTTCTTCGTGGAACCCCCGTGATTTCGCTCGGTCGTGGCATTGCTTTTGGAATTATCTGTTCCTTCTGTGGCTGCTTCTTCCTTCTCTTTCAGCCCACCAGCTGAACCCTTGGTTATGGGATCCGTAGTGTTGCCACGCTTGCTCTGGTCCAAGCTATGGTCCTTTCCCGTCGAGCCTGTCCATGCGTATCGGATGCCTGGGGAGAGGACTATCATCGGCGGTGGACGATGCGGGAATCGTAACTTATGTAATAATACACCTGATTTTCTGATCATGACGGCCGTTGTCTGAATAAACTGGAATTTTCTATACAAAAAGAGATGATGCTTTGGAGATATATTCAAGTTGGCGGAGGCAGCTGGCGTTTTGATAGCGCGTTAGGCATATGACGTAGTTTGGGGCTGTCACAACC
>LDEV01000360.1:0-12272 GCA_001014755.1 Blastomyces silverae | reverse complement strand
GGGGCCCGGGGCCCGGGGGTTAGGGCTTACTGCCGAACTTGGCTAGCTCCTTTTTAATCTGGACAACAAAGAGAGGATCTTTAGCTATACAAGACATTCTGCCATTGCCCCGCCGGACAGTTCACATGCTTCGGTGTAATCACCTTCGTTGATGCTGGAGACACATGAGCAGTAGATATTTCAATAGTGGTGCTCTGGAACAGGAATTCCACTCATGAGTAAGCAGTTAGAATATAACTTAACCCCCAACCACACTGGAAATCATTACTGCTCGATTAGTGATAAAAACAACGCAAAAGAAGAATAGGATAGCTTTTGACGCCGTGATAACAGCAAAAAGTGGCCAAGTTTCCCAAGCCAACGAGAAAAAGTTGTTCGGGGGACGGAGAGAAATAAGGAGAACCTTCATTCTAAAAGTTGTATATTTTTATACTTGTCGCCCAGGACTCCCTCATCCCACCATGCCTTTCGCACAATGAGTTCAATCTCCTGGCCAATGTGCAAGTAATCTAGAGAATCAGGATGGGTTTGAGACTTCTTCACAACGTCACCCTTGGAGTCAAGATACACGAGGCCCCAATTTCCCGTGCTAAACGCCTGTTTGTCAAGAAGGATGATTGGGCTTCGATTACTACCATTACACGCCATACGCAACATTCTGTTAAACACATCCTCGCTGCGTGGCTTGTAACCGTAGGACCTTGTAAGTTCGTCCTTCAGCTTGAGTTGTTCAGCCATTGGTTCGAAGGGACGTGTATTCACTGGCTTCACCAGCTCAGGTAGGGTGTTATAAACCCGGGGCCAGGCATCGCCGACATCAAAGAGTTCAGGGTCATCAAGGATAATCCACCACGTATTCCTTGAGGCGCCAATTTCATCATCATCTTCGTCGCCGGAATCACCAGACGAGCTAGCGTCCCGCCATGGGGAGTAGAAATGCCACAGAAAATCCTCAAACCACTTTTGGAGCTTTGCGTCGTCATCGGCACCCCCATCATAGTAGGTACGCAAGAAGTAGAAGCCATCATACGAGGAAGCATGGAGGACATGTTGATGGGCTATTCTTCGCAGCTTGGCTGGGCGGTAGGGCTCAAGGACGGTGCGGATTTCTTCCGCGGTTGGTATGCGCAACGTATCTGTGGGGATGGTCTCTGACTGAAGGAACGCTCCGACAAGCTGGCTGCGCTGTTCGGTTGGGGTGAGTGGTGAAGAAGAGTCCCAGTGTTGCTGAATGATGTCAGATTCGACGGCGGGGTAGGGTAGAATGCTCTTCGATGGGGAACGAGGGTGCGTACGACTAGAAACTGTTCCACAGGGAGGGAACCCCATGGGGGATCCTCCTGCTCTGGCGCCGTCGTCATCTTACAAGATCTGAACGGAGACCAGTGGTGAGAGATTCTCCTCGGATGTCAAGAGTGGGAGTGTGTGAAATGGTGGAAGGTTTGAGTAGCGGCGGGTAAACGCTTAGGGACATCCTAGCGTCTTGACTGAACTGACTAGCAGGCTGTGGCGCGGTTTCCTCCTCAGAATCATTATTGCCCCTGGCGAGCTCATCACTCCATTATTACTAGGGAAAGACGAACAGTGATTCTGTTGTTTCCGCGCCTTTCTCCTATCATAACAATATATTTAACTCCATCTGCTGTTCCTTGGGCTTATTTGTCAATCGTATATGAACCGTCTCCCCAACGGCCCGTGACCCAGAGGCGTAGGGAATAGATCCGGCATCATCGATGTACTGCATGCAGCCAGTGAAGTCCACGTCCTGTAGCCTTGCAACACAGAATGTAAGGTGGAACAAAAATACGCCTGTTAGATTCCAGGGCAATGCACATAGTATATATTTTCAATCGGTCTGTTGGTGTGCATCTCTCACAACAGCATTCGCTTCAGCGGCACCGCATTGGAAGTCGACTTACGGCTTCTCAACACATAAAAATGCAAGATTAGAAAATGGCCGCCCTTGTTGAGAAATCCATAGCAGATAACTACCGCTGTGGCAGCGGTACTTCGAGCGCAGAATGAAAGAAATTAAAGCCACGATTTTAAAAAGAGGTAGCTAGGCTCAAAGGGATACCGCTCTTTCCGAAGTATTATAAAGCTCACTGCTACCTTCATTGTTTCTCCTATGAATTGTAATAGGTAGTTGACACCGCTTCTAAACAAAAAGATGTCACACCGATTAACGTTCGAGGAGGTTGGACGAGCCAATCATGTTTGATGCAGCGATTTGGTCACCTGACTTCAAGCGCTCTTAGCGCTAGCCGCGGTGTATCTGCGGAATATCTGCGCAACCTCATCCATACAAAATGGCGAGTAGCTGCAGCTCAATTGGTCGCAACTACCAGGCAACCCCATAAGCTACACCATAACTGATTCAAAGAAAACTCCTTATCTCCAATGAGGCGAGAGTATCTCCCTATCGATGCTCTTGCGGCATGGGCTAGACTTAACAGTGTCCAATTCCACGGCGTTGAGGTCACGCAGTTACAGACTGAAGATGGAGTTGATAAGGGCTGTTCGGTCGTTGCAACTGTGAAGAAGTCAGCCCCGGAGTTCGATCCAGAAGCTCCAGCTGAGCCTGAAATATTGATGACTATTCCACCTGATCTGGTGCTTTCACTAGAGTTAGTGGAAACTTGTGCCAAAGCCGACCGGCATTTGAAGGAGGTATTGGATACTATGGGGGAGTTTGCAAGGGTGTGTATTCTTCATCATGAGC
Organism: Blastomyces silverae; assembly: GCA_001014755.1. Lineage (NCBI taxonomy): Eukaryota > Fungi > Ascomycota > Eurotiomycetes > Onygenales > Ajellomycetaceae > Blastomyces > Blastomyces silverae. The sequence continues at coordinate 9,550 of LDEV01000360.1, read as the reverse complement.
ATCTCTGTATGCCATAACTTGGTAATAGGCGTATATTTATTGCTAATATCTACAGACAGCCCGAGGTGCCATATTAATTTTCCTCCTGGTCCACATTTCATATTCGGATCCAGAGTTATCGTCCAAGGAACACATTAAGGTATCCAACGCATGGACAGAATACATAAAATTTCTTCCAGCGTCATACTCTTTGCCAACTTTGTACACCGTCGAGGAGCGTGAGCTTCTACATGGCACTTCACTGGAACTGGCTCTGGACTCGAAATTGGCCTCGCTGGAGAAAGAATTTGAACAGTTACGTGAAGCTACGATAGATATCCCTTGGTGCAATCGTGATTGGTGGAACGAGGATACCGGCCGGCTTGCCTCCGATGATTGGAAGTTAGTTGACGCCATGTATAGATCGCGAGCCCTGGAATTTCCCGGCAAGGGGCATTCCATGGTCCCCTGTGTGGATATGGCGAACCACGCTTCAGGTATCCAGACTGGCGCGTTGTATGAGACCGATGCAAATGGAAACGCTGTTTTGCAGTTGGGGTGGGGGCAGAGTTTGGAGGTGGGCGACGAAGTAACCATCACGTATGCAGGAGCTAGATGGCAATTCACTTTGGCATCGTCCCCAGACCCTTCTCATGCGGCGGTGGGCAAGAAGTCTAATTGAGTCTAGAATTGGGCTAACTTCAAATACAAAACTGTAGATACGGTGACGAAAAGGGTGCTGCCGAGATGATATTCTCCTACGGATTTATTGAAAGCAACCTGACGAGCGCACACCAGCTGTTTCTTGACCTTGACATCCCGGCTGATGACCCACTAGGGCCCGCGAAAAAAGCTATTTGTGACGCCGCCCCTGGATTCCGCCTTTTCATCACGCCCGATTCTGACGCGACTGATTGGGAAAGCTCATTCGTCTGGTGGTGTTGCGTAAACGAAGAGGATGGCCTAGAGTTCCGCGTCATTCAGTCAAACCAAGGAGAGCGGGAGCTCAATGTTTCATGGAAAGGAACTAGCCTAAGCTCTTCCGGATCATTGCTTGACCACCTCAAAATGGACCCTATGTGGGAGGTCTTTCAGCTTCGGGCAGTTGTAACGATACAGGACCGCATGGAGAGCCAACTTCTTCAACTGCGTGCGAGCGACGAATATGTGCAACGATGGCTTGAATATGTTGATGAAAAGGTGATTCGCCGGTCTGTATGGCAAACAACTCTTAAACTTAGAGAATTGGAGGGAGAGCTCCTGGAAGCTGGACTTCGTGATATAGAAGCAAAGGTACCAACCATTTTCCTGACCTCGCCATTACCCCTCTCCCCCAGAATATTTTTGCTCAATGAACCACCCATCATGTTATCGATAATGTGTTCTAGGCTGGCTAACCGACAAACTTTGCCGTTAAAAATGGGCTTCTTGATTTTATTTTGTTAACAGAAACTACAACTATTGGATACAGAGCCTGTTAAGGCTTATTTGGCAACACAGAACCCTGGCGCAGACATTGCAGAAGACTTCTCCTAACGAACTCTAAACCATTGGCCAATATATTATAACCAGGCTTTCCTTTTCAGTGAGAAAAAAGAATGACGAACCGAAACTAAAAGACCAGTACTTTGAGCGAATACTGAACTGCTTGGTACCGTGAATTCTTATTATTCTAGGTTATCTTACATGCAAAATTCTTGACCTTGAGGCTTTTGGAAATCCACAGATATGGTGAACAATCACTCAGACACCCTAGTTTACGAAATCGACAATGACGGTCACTAAAAACATACTGATGAAAAATGTGCCATCTATCATTCGAGTGACTGAATTGCTAATTACGTCCCACCTTTTCTTTTTGTCTGAGATAATTCCTACCGATATTCTGTATAAAATATCACTTTTTTTCCGTCCCAGTTCTTATATTCTTCCTTTCCTTTACGTTCAAGCTAAAATCCTTTCCCCATTCCCCTCTATTCTCGCCACCTCCGCACCCTGCGATGAACTACCCACTATCTCCATAAACGCAAAAACGGTCTCATTAAAGCTATTTAAACGGGGCCGGGAATAACAAACTCTAATTCACTTTCTAGTGGTTCGCAACGAATCCAGATATTTTTATACAAAATGGAGCTATGTCATTACCTGCCCTCTATAGACTATGGGCCTATGGCCCACTCTCGGCCCGAGAAACCCAAAAAGGCATAATTCCACTTTTTTCAACCTTGTCCCGCTGCCGTGGCCGTTCCTGCGGGATTGGTTCCTGGGGTGCATGTAGTACCGGGTGTTTTCAGCAAGTTGGCTGGCTGGGCGTTCGGGCGAACAATCGTCATCAATATTGAAGGAAGGAGGGATAGTTTTGGGGTGAAAGTAGGGTTTTTGATGGGAACACAAGGCAAGGTTTAGAAAGGGTTAGCTTGTGAGCCCGGTATTCCTTTCCACTGCGTACATTTGGATTCGATAAATTTAGTTGAGAAGCTTCTTGGTGGATTAGGGGCCTCTCATGCACCCCAGCCTGGACATAAGAATGATAATATTGATAATAATAATAATAATGGCAGCGATAAAGTGAGATACGAAGGGAACTTGCCACAAGCATGAGCTACTATTATTACATTCCTCGTTGCTATAATTAATTCCTCGCCGTTGCTTATCACTCATTCATTCATCTATTTTATTATTGATTTTTATTTGAAACAAACCTTTTTGCCTTCTACACTTGGCAATAATAGGAATGGTAAATAAAATCTGGACTTACCCGACAAATTCCAAAGGTTGCCAAAGTTGCCAGATGTTCAAATATTCAAAAATATCATGCTCAGACATCATACCATGGTTCCATCTCGAAGTCCTCGTCCTGGTACATGACCATTTCGAGCGAATTCGAGAAAAGTAACTACGAGATATCTCCGATATCAGGGGAAGTATCCGTAGGGCCAATCAGATTCAACTGATATAAAAAAGCAAATATACGACTTTTCTTTTTTTCATGACTGGCATGATGCAGATGGGGACTTAGAGTTGCAGCCTCGCCCGCCACATCGTCATTTGGTGGGATTCCTGATTCCTGTTGATAAGAGACGGATACACGCCGAAGCTGAAAAGAAAAGTTATTGTGTGGCGGTCCGTCAGCCTGCCTGTGAGATCTCTGCTGGTTCTGTATCATCAGTATCAGATCGAGATTCCTGCCAGGCTTGCCTGGCTGCCTACTGTATAGTAGACGAAGGAGCTAATTAAGGCCTTTGTACTCCGTACTCTGTGTACAGTCTGCAGATAGCTCTAGCATTTTTTCATTCTTTCATGCTGTATGATAGCTAGAAGTGCGGGAACCAACGTCGTCACCCCCAGAAATTTCCGTTCCCCTTCAAGAAGAACCAAACAATTGATCGATGCTTTTAACCATGCGGTCCTGAACATTCTAGGGCAACCATTAGGAACATGGTTCGACCACGGGGCCCCTCACAAAGTTGATGATGGCAAAAAATAGCTGCTTTTTTTTCTTCTTGTTTTGGGTTGAAACTTTGTTTATGAAGACCGACGGAATTTCCCCGGAGTTTTTCAGGCGCCACTCACGGCCGAAGGAATGCCGATGGGAGCGGAGAACGGCCGAAACTCTCCTTCTTGATCAACTCTATCCCTAGTAACTTATTAATATAGTTGAAAACAGAGAGTTACCTTTGTTCTGGTATGTTGTTAATATTAATATTTGATATTTATTTGATATATTCTTTTGGGGGGCTTGGGGGGGAGAGAGATCACTGGAGTAGATATGGTGGATATAAAAATAAAAAAAGAAAAGAAAAAAAAAGAAAAAAAGAAAAAAAGAAAAAAAGAAAACCTAGCTGGACATGGAATAGTTTTTCCCCAGCCGGTCACAGAGCAGCAGATGACATCAAGCCCTGTGAGGTTTGGAGAACTTACAAGTTACAACCTTCCCGTGGCACCTGTTCACTGAGAGCTCATTTCTTCTCAACAGAGGACAAGCTCAGGTCCTCTCAACTATCGCCATGCGTAATCTCGAAAAAAGAGAAGGGTCAATCACCATCATCATCATCATTATTATTATTATAGTTGTCATGACTGGTTTAACAACAGTGTGTACAGAGTACAAGCAATTCACACATCACAGTGATGCTGTGATATTAATCTTTAAGTTCTCTTTTAAATTATACTACATTGTCAATCTACTGAATCTCAATTCTATAGTTAACTCATATATCATTCTCTTCTGTATAGAGCAGTAGTAGTTATCTCTGATATATTATAATTATTTGATGCTTAATATATAGAGATCTTCTAATTAATCACTCTGTTTTTATTCACTTTTGACTATAACTTATATATAGAGAGTTCAGTAAGATTGACAGTCACAGTATTTACAGTGCTTAATATTCATTAAACACTGTTTCATTCTTTAAAGTTCTTTATTGAAAAGAACAATCTTTTATTAAAAAAGATAAGAATTTAATCTAACATCTAAACTATTCACTATCTATTTATCTATCTAGTTCTGATTTTTATATGACTCTTTTTCTTATTCTTGAGATTCTCTATAGTAGAAGAAGAGTCAGTATTCAAGTCATTAAAATTAGAAGAAAAAGAATCAGTGAAGCTGTCAGAGCTACTACTATCTATATTTTCAGACTCAGTCTCTGAGCTGCTACTATTCAAAAAGAATAATACCTATTCAGAAGTACATAGTGAAGTTAATATCTTTAGTAGATACAGCAGCTCATTCAGTATATCAGACTTTAAGAATCAGAGTAATCACTTACTTATTTCATTCTCAGTCTCAGTATTACTAATATCTTCAGTCACAGTAAATAATGATAGTATAATTGAATTTGAACTCATCAGTATCAGCAAACTCTGATTAATTCAAGAGTGTTTAATAGAGATTATGAGAATATTCATTCAGTGAAAGTATTTAACATCTCTAAGAGATTTTAATATGATTAGAATAAGAGAAAAGAGAGTGATTCAGATATTTTATTTTGAAGTTTCAGAGATTAGTTCAGCAAAGCTTGAAACAGCAGAGTTATTTTTACTCAGAGTATTTGAAAGAAAGAAGAGCTGTGATAAATTAATTAAAGAGAAATTATATCTTTTATAATAGTATAGACTCATTATCTGATCACTGATATAGTAAGAGTGATTCATTTACAGTAGAGAAGTCTTCACTCAATGTTAATTATCAGACAACATATAATGAAGATTAAATTCATAATATTTATTATTATAATAGAAGTTGATTTTCAAGATGAAAATATGAGTCTTATTAGTTTCAAGTGAAATAGTCTGTATTATTCTCATCACACACATCTGAGAATTCATAACATTAAAAGAAACTTCACTATATATATTAGCTGATGAATTATTAAGTTATACTTATATACAGTTCACTGTGAATGTTATCATACAGATATCATTATCATTATAGTTAATAAACAGCTGATCACACTCATTCACAAAGTCATTCTGTGAGAATATGATATATTCAGAGTTTCAATATTAAATAAAAATTATCATGTTCTCAGCAGAGATGACACTCAAGATAGTCAGATCATATATAAAATCAATCATATCTCAGAACTTTAAATTCATAGTGCTGATTTCAGTAGATATGATATCAATAATTATCAGAGTGATTATAAAGCAGACAGTATTTAAATAGAAGAAAGATATTGTATTTCAAAGCTAAGCTAAGAGAAAAAGTAAAGAATTGAGATAGTAAAAAGTAAAAAGTAAAAAGTAAAAATAAGATGACAATTCTATAGAGAAAATAATTAAGAAGAATTCTCAAATGAGAGAGATGTGATGTATTTAAGTATCTCTGAGTAGATAATATTTGAGATTATTCTCTCAGCTTTCTGCTTTAAAAAAATCATCACACAGCTCATATCAGTGACTTATGATAACATCATATATAACTGATTATGAGAAAAAGTCAGTAATCAAAGATCAACTTCAACATTATTCAATGATTGACTCTGAGCTTTATTAATAATCATCATAAATATCAATCTCACAGAGAATTGATGCTGATAAATCTTATATAAGAATTTGTCTGTACATTCATATTAAATTCAGTAAAGCAGATGAACTCATTCATCAAATTTCTTATTATTAATGACTATCTGTAAGCACTGATTAATCACTTATTACAGTACTAAGTGAGTTTCATTGCAAAGTCTCTCTGAAGAATTAAGATTTCAAAGAAGTATAAGTGAAGCTTCAATCTTAAAATATAAGACAGAAAGAGAGAGACTATCAGTATTTAACTTATGAAGAAACTCTCAGAATATCTCTTTATAATGATCACTATTAATCTCAGTGAAATCATCAGTAAAACAGATAATCATATCTTCTAACAGCTGTGATAGAAAATATACATTCAGTTATTGAACAGTGTTATTCAATGATATAATAATAGCACAGAATTGAAAATAATGATAATCTTCATACTGAGTGAGAAGATTGAAATACATATGATCAGTAAACATGATAAAGCTGAATACAATCAAAATTTCAGAAGACAGATTAATTAAGTTATAATAGACAGAATCAACAGTCAATTGACTTAGTCATCAGACAAATATAATATTCTCAGAAGTGATATTACAGAGTCATATATTTTCATGAAGATTAAGAGATTTGAGACACAGTCAGATCAAGAAGTTATGTATAATAGTATTGATCACATTCTGAGCAGACTCATATGAGATAATAGAAAGAACTTACTGAAAATCTCTGCTAAAGACAGTAGAAAGACTCTTAAATAATAAGAAGAAGTAACAGACATTCTGAAGAGAATGATCAATAGCATTGAATATATCAGTGAGAATTATCAGTGTCTCATCTTATATAAGAAGATAGATTTGTTAAAGTAGTTTCTTCAGCTGTAATGACAGTAAAATTCAGCAGATGAAATTTGACTTAATTGAAATTGAAATCTTGAATTATTTATATGTTATTTAGTCACTAAGTAGAAGAGTGAATATGATACTGATAAATATTATATAAAGAATAATCTGATCTTCACTTCTTAGATGTTTACAAAGTGTCTGATATAGAAAGATCTTACTCATACTCTCAGACTCATTAAGAAAGAATTGAGCAGTGCTATAACTATTCTGTAAAGTTGTTAGAATGACATTATAAGCTAGTCACTGATTATAATTGAGCATGATCTCATACTCTTTAGCCTGCTGAGCAAGTTCTCTGTAATTATATACAAGCTTGATCTGAATCAGTGAGTTGCTGATTATCTCTTTATCAGATTAATTATGCTCATATATTGACAGTCTGTAATTGAAAAGACTCATCTTCTCACATTGTAGAAGACAGTGTAGAAGAAAAAGATCAAGATTTTTTACAGCTTTGTCTAATTTTCATGCAGCTGAGTAAGTAAGCTTCTCATAATCAATGTGATATGACAGATCATCATATAAATTGACAGAATATTTGTTTCAAATCAGAGAGACAGTTTTCTTATTCAATTCTTCATACATCAGTGCTGATATGAATATGAAGTGAAGTGATGAATCTGACTGCAGCTTGTGAGTCTCATTGAAGCAGAAATCTCAGTTATTATTCAGAGTAAGAATACTGACAGCATAGCAGGCATTCTGAAAGCTGTTATATATTATATCATCAATCATCTACAGATCTGTAAAGCTCTTTGAACTCTGAATAACAGTGAGAAGACACTGAAGATAGTAGACTCTTTGTGATGAAGATAGAGAGAACATTCAGCTAATCTGCTTATCTCAGTGAGAATGTTTTTTTCAGATTTTGATTCTATATATAAGTTAGTATATAAGTTAGCAGTAATATTGTGAAAGAGCTCTTACTTGATATTTCAAATATAGTTTGTTAATATTTCAGTGTATAGTAGCTTTTCTGATGAATTAGTTTAATTATGCTTAAAAAATCTGAGTAGCAAGAAGATCTGCTTATTAATAGATAGTTGAATCTACTTCTGAGTTTGAGTATTCTCTCATACAACTGTATATTGATTTGAAAGATGAATAGATAACTGTAAAACAGATAAATCATAAGACTGAACTGAATACTCAAGAAGCTCTCAGACACTCTTTATAGCACTTATATACTGACTGAATATATATTTCTTAATCTCATCAGCATCATCAAGATTAAATTTCACTATCACACAGTCTGATCTCTTATATATATACTTGTGAATATAGTGAATAATCTGAAGAGAAGTGCACACTTCAATATTAATATAAGCTTGATATTTGATGTAAAGATATGAGCTGTAGAGTATAATATTTTCATTGATAATCTCAGTAGTCTCTTCACACTGACAGTGATTGAAATTCTGATAAGATAAGTGAATGTGATGAGTATCACAGTGACAGTAGAGTATATATTAACTGATTGACATTTCAGTGACAGTCTGAAAGGCTTTGAGAAAGTCTTTACTACATGACTGCTTCTTATCACTGTTATTCAAACAGCAGAGTGTGTTAGACAGTTTATTGTTGAATTCATAGAGATGATGAATTATCATTTTAAATATAATCTTATAAAGATATAAAAAGCACACAGAGTCAGAAATTTCAGCACTGATAATATCATCAATATAATAAGTGTCAGATCAAGATCTCTCTATTCAGAAGAGAGAGTGAGAATATGACAGTTCTTATTTCTATCACTCAATTATCTGAATATATATATAATACTTACTGAAGTGATCAGCACAGAAATCATTTATCATAGTATTATTTTTTATATTGAAGATGCAGATCACTAAGTTTAAATAATCACTTCACTGTTATATTAACTATTTATTCAAATCTCAGATTAACTTCTGCTCAATTTTAAGTCAAGATGAGTTCATAGTGAATATAATAAAGAAGATCAGCTTACTAAAGTACTGAATAATTGATATTGAATTCTGATAGTGTTTCTGCATATTCTGAACTGAACTGACAAAGATTACAGACAGAATTCAACAGTCTGAATAGAAGAGATCTACTCTGATAGCAATCTCATCTCAGATACTCTCATAGAGATTAGCACAGATTGACTGTTAATTAAAGTGATAGAACTGTAATCACTGCATCTCATAAAACAGTCAGATGTTTATAATATACTGTTGAAATAACATTCTCTCACAGTGTAGAATATTGAATGAATCAATGTAAGAAAATATATATCATTGATAGAATATATAAATAAAGATCTTATTATAAGTGTAAGTCTTTTCTGTATAAAAGAAAACAGAGATTAGTACAGTCTAATGTAATATATAAGAAGTTGTAAAAGTAGTATACTGACAGCAGTCAATTCAGTAAGAGCAGTATTACAGCTATATTCACATTCATCTGTGAGATAGTAGAGAATGTAATACAAAGACAGATATAGAGAATACTCAAAATAAATGAAGTTATATCAATGATAACTTACATTCTGAGTCAGATACAGATTCAAATTATCAATTATCTCTAAAAAGTCAGTGCTCAATTCATAGAAGAGAGTAGTTCAGAGATAGAGTAGAACATTCTAATAACTGATGTCTGCATATTCAGTAGAAATATCAGAT
>LDEV01000352.1:0-28539 GCA_001014755.1 Blastomyces silverae | reverse complement strand
TGGCCGTGTACATCGTCCTGATGATGGAGGCCATCGGGGACATTACGGCGACCTGCGACGTGTCCCGGCTAGATGTCGAGGGCCCAGTTTTCGACTCGCGCATTCAGGGCGGGGTGCTTGCGGATGGCCTAAATGGGCTGATCGCAGGCCTGTGCACCATCACGCCCATGTCCGTGTTCGCACAGAATAACGGAGTGATTTCACTGACGCGCTGCGCGAATCGAAAGGCGGGTTACTGCTGCTGCCTTTTCCTAGTGATCATGGGAATATTCTCCAAGTTCGCGGCGGCGTTGGTTTCGATCCCCTCCGCGGTGCTGGGAGGGATGACAACGTTCCTCTTCGCGTCCGTCGCCGTCTCCGGCATGCGTATTATATCCACGGTAAAATTCACGAGGCGGAATCGGTTTATTCTAGCAGCTGCATTGTCGTTGGGGATGGGGGCTACGCTTGTGCCGAACTGGTTTTCGTTTGTATTTACGTACAACGGGGACAACAAGGCGAAGCAAGGGTTGCTTGACGCGGTGGAGCTTGTGATGACGACTGGGTTTGCGATTGCGGGCTTTATTGCGCTGATTTTGAATTTAGTGTTGAAGGAGGAAGAGGATGAGGTGGATGGGGAAGCGATTAAATTGACCAGTGAAAGTGCGACTGGGAGTGGAAGCGGCGAGGAGGTGGGGAAGGAAGAGGGCGTGAGGGGGAAGGGGGTGGGGAGCTCTGATCTTCCTTCCCACAGACTGAATGACGTGGAAGATGCGGCAGTGGTTAAGAACGACTGACTTGATATCATTGATGCAATTTGAATTGGGTTGTAGTCTTGTAGAGGTTGGATACCTACAGCGAAACGCTGATTATACGCGCGGTTGTGTGGTTGCGGTTATCGCGGTACCTTATTTTGTCTCTTCTTCTTCTTGTCTCTTCTTCTTCTTGTCAACGGCCAAATCGAGTGGCCTGTGCGCAGCCATTTATCATCGCATGGCCGACTGCAAACACGCCAGAATTCTGTCACTCTTTTGACTCAGTTTTTATTATTCCCTATCGTACCTAGATTGAGTTAATTTTATTATGTATCATCAGTTCGATGACGTTCATTGTCATATCGAACGCAGGAAGATCTCATTTATGCGTCCGCTCTAGTTTCAAGAGCTTCCGCCGCGACAATTCGGCCCCACCAGCCCCTCAGGCAGCATCGGGGTTTGCAAAGATGGAGCGTAGGCATGGGGTGTTTTTTTCCTCCATGACCCGTCTTTTCTTCTTTCGCCGGTAATCCCACTAATTGTTCGAGTATAAGTCGCAGCAGAATGGTGAGGAGGACACCACAGGGCTGAAAATGACAATGTTCGAACATAACAAGCCTTGGAGCCAGATCCCTTGTTAAACACCCCCGTAGCTGGAGGAATCAGCTTCCACATCTCACGGTTGCCATGCAAAGGACGAAAGCACCGGGTTTCGAGAAAAAAGTGATACATAGCTTATCAAGGGGAAGTATTCAATCCCAAAACCGCTGTGCTCAGTGGGTTTTTCTTGATCTTCCGCTTAGTTCTTTCTCCACGGCAATTTTGAATGTACGCACGCTCGAACATCCGCGTACTCTAGAAGTAAAAGCATAAAAGGTTTGATCTTCTGTGTTCTTTGGCAATTAATTATGGCTGTGAAGAATCAGTTCTCTGTTCAATTTTATTTTCATCAGGAGCAGGGTCAGCCTGGCTTTGATGGTTGCCACTCAAACTGAACCTGCCTAGTTAACTAGTTCTAGTCACTCAAGTCCTCTTTTTGCATTTGATATTGCGATCAAATCAGCTGTTTTTCGTTTTTGAATGAAAAATACCAACAAATATAAACAAAAAAAGGAAAAAAGGAAAAAAGGAAAAACTCTCGCAACAAGACTGGCTGATAACAAACAGCACATGTAATGAACCACAGAATCAAATCCTCAACCCCGCCAATAATGACGCCAATCATCGTCAGGTTCAGGAATTCTTGCCAAGAAACACCGCTGAGCATTGGCAGGCTAAGAAGAGAAAACTGGTTGGGGAGAAAATTGCAAGACAGTGGTGGGGCAAGCCAAGCATACACTGCGTGTGTCAAACCCGCATTGCATGACACAGCATGAATGAATAACACCAGCAAAAACACATTACCTAACTAACTGATGCAAATGATCAAGCAATCTGGCAAAATGTGACAAAAGTCAATCTGCATTATTGAAGATTAGATTTACAGAGATATATTAAACTCAGCAGATTGCGATGTAAAAAACCTTGGAGAAAAACCTTGAAGAACAAGGTTGGATGAGTCAGCAGCCAATTAGTGGGTTTCTTCCAAGATTGGAAGGTTTGGCGCCCAGATTTTGTTTAGGTTTCGGGTGCCGCATGAGGCTTAAATCGCTCACAGCCAATGAGAGGACAGTAACTGGCAAGGGCTGGATGAGTCAGCACATGTTGTTGGTTTTGTTGGGGACCACGCTAAGCCTGTTTGGGCGTCTCACTCGTCATGGAAAACTGCTGGATTTAGTTCATCGAACACTAAATTTACTTTTCTCTGCCGAAGTTGCGCGTCAATGGATTTGAAAAGAGTCAATAACTTGAGACGATGGCAAGACGAGTTCGATACACTTTTTTTTATTATCTACCTTCTCTAGAACAAGCTGGGTGGTGCGAGAGGGTTTGAGGAGGCCTTTTCGGTCTGGGGTGTTGGGAGGAGTTTTTGACTTTGGTCAGCTTCCCAGGTGCCGAGATGGGGCTGCCGCTTGTACTGATACATACAGACGCTGTGTATCTTGTACCTCAAGCATTTCAACAAGTATTCACAAAATGTCTTGTGTCACTCAAGAATACTCACACTGGGTATTTCATGAAAAAGGAAAAAGAAGAATGAGTGATTCACTCAGACCTGTATCCTTTTCTTTAGTGTCTACAAAAAATACAGATTCTTTATATGTAGAGAGTGAGTTAATTATCCTGTGACTGGAAGTACAGAGGAGTATGGTACATGGTTGTATGCATGTGTAAGGTATCTGGTACAAAGGAAGCGTTGTAAACTCTCCTCCACTTCCACCCCAACAAATCGTCCGAGCGTATTCTGGCGGCAACACGACGGATTCACGATCTTCTTCATCCTCACGACACACAAGACACGACAGGGAAGACCATCTGATGCGAATAGCAGCCCGTGAAGCCGAGGGAGAATCTCACTAGCTTCTTTTTAAAGACGAAGCCTTTTTCTCTTCCTTGCTCTCAATATCGCCTTCTTCGTCTCTTGCATACTTCCCGGTACTTGGTTGAGCAGGATCATACCATTCCATTCTTCATACCTCACTGCACACTCAACCTTTTTTATTTTTTTTAACGCTTTTTAACTTCTTCTTCTTCTTCAACTTTCTTCCTCTTCCTCTTCCTCCACTTCTTCATCTTCAACTTCTCTCATCTCTCCACCCATCATACTATAGCCTAAGGGTCTTGCTCTCCATCTCTCTATCAGCCTCTATATCCCATCCGTCCGCCTCATCCTTCTTGCTATCGTCCTGATATCACCCAACGGCAGGCTGGTCCGAAACACCACCATGGCTTCGAACGAAGCCCCCGCAACTACTCCAGCTGCTGCTGGAGGGAAAGCCGCAGCCACAGATGCTGCTCGTCGAGCCACCACTGAAACCAAGAAGGTTCATATCACAGACACACAGATGACGCTGGCAAACTGGCACAAACATGTCAACTGGCTCAACGTCACTCTCATCGTTGCCGTCCCTATATACGGCCTCGTCCAGGCCTACTGGGTTCCCCTGCAACTAAAAACGGCTGTGTGGGCTGTTGCGTACTATTTCATGACTGGACTCGGTATCACTGCCGGTATGTATCCTGAAAATTCACCTTTTGTATATGTTGGGTAGTTTTTGCGTGGGGAAACACATTTTTAACTCAGTTTTATCCGTGTGAACAGGTTATCATCGTCTTTGGGCTCATACCTCATATTCCGCCACGTTACCCCTGAGAATCTATCTGGCTGCTGTTGGAGGTGGTGCAGTGGAAGGATCCGTTAGATGGTGGGCGAGAGACCACCGTGCCCACCACCGCTATACCGACACAGAGAAGGACCCTTACTCCGTCCGCAAAGGCCTCCTATACTCCCACATTGGCTGGATGATAATGAAGCAAAACCCCAAACGCATCGGCCGAACCGACATCACAGATCTCAATGAAGACCCCGTCGTCGTCTGGCAACACCGCAACTACCTCAAAGTTGTCATTTTCATGGGCCTCATCTTCCCCATGCTTGTCAGTGGGCTGGGCTGGGGTGACTGGTTTGGTGGCTTCATCTATGCTGGCATCCTTCGCATCTTCTTTGTTCAACAGGCCACCTTCTGCGTCAACTCCCTCGCCCACTGGCTAGGTGACCAGCCCTTTGATGACCGCAACTCCCCACGCGACCATGTCATCACTGCCTTCATCACCCTTGGAGAAGGTTACCACAACTTCCACCATGAATTCCCCTCAGACTACCGCAACGCAATTGAATGGCATCAATATGACCCAACCAAGTGGTCTATCTGGACCTGGAAGCAGCTCGGCCTCGCCTATGACCTCAAGCAATTCCGCGCCAACGAGATTGAAAAGGGCCGTGTCCAGCAACTGCAGAAGAAGATCGACCAGCGCCGCGCAAAGCTCGACTGGGGCATCCCCCTCGACCAACTCCCCGTCATCGAATGGGACGACTACGTCGACCAAGCCAAGAACGGCCGCGGCCTCATCGCCATCGCCGGCGTCGTCCATGACGTTACAGACTTCATCAAAGATCACCCGGGCGGAAAGGCCATGATTAACGCTGGTATCGGCAAAGATGCCACTGCCATGTTTAACGGTGGCGTGTATAATCATTCGAATGCGGCACACAATCTGCTATCGACGATGCGGGTTGGGGTTATCCGTGGTGGTTGTGAAGTGGAGATTTGGAAGCGGGCGCAGAGAGAGAATAAGGAGGTGGAGTCGGTGCGGGATGAATATGGGAATCGGATCATGCGGGCGGGAGCACAGGTGACGAAGATCCCAGAGCCCATTCCTACGGCTGATGCAGCGTAAAAAGAAGTGCTCCTTTGGATTTTTCCTTGTTTTGATATTTTGACTTGTGCCTTTTAGAAGGTGAAAAAGTCGCGGGGTTGATGATATGCGACAAACACCATTGTTTTCTGGAGTTCTTTTTCTTATGTTTTCTTTTTTTTTGTCCCTTCTTTTTTTTCCCCTCCACATTAATTTTTTCCTCTCTCCATTTCCTGTTCTCTTTTCTCTCTTCCTGTACTCATGGCTCTTGTAATACGTAACGGCTGCAACGAACATAAACTCAGTACATAGCTGATTTGATTTAATATGTCTTCATTTCTTTTCTCTGTTAGTTATCTTCGTCATGGGCGGGGTTTCTTGACAAAAAAATCTTCCGCTTCCTCAACCGCCTTTTTTTTCTTCTTCCTTTTTCCTTTTTCATTTTGGTATCCACTCTCCCCCCGTCTTTTTATCCGCTCCACTTCTTACAGAAGGTATGCTTCACTCATACCGCACCTGAAAATGCCTTTTTTGAGTCTGGTCTTGGGTTGGGTCGTGCTTCGGTTTCTTTTCATTCTCATGCAATGTCTTCTTCTTTGTTCTAAAGACCGATTGATATTGCATGACTTCGCATTTTTCGCACATCGCTTCCCCAGTAATGTCTCCCTCCCTCCCTCCCTCTCCCTTCCCCTCCCATCTCCACCCTCTACAGGAGAATAAGATAATCAGTGGCGTCTCTTTTTAATATTTGCTTTCTCATTTTCTTCCCCCCCCCTTTTTCCTCCTTATCATCTCCCCTAATTGATGAAAAACAAAAGATGTATGATGAGAAATAAAAACGGGTAGTCTAACTAGCATTTAGACGACCACAGAACAAGACTAATGAAAAAAGCAAATGACTTTGCTTATTTTTTTTAATTTTTCTTGATTGAAATGAAATGAGGATAGGAGATAACTCATTTGACACAATGAAAATAGCTTTTTTTTTTATTATTCTCCGCCTGCACGAGGAAAGTAAGAGGCGGAAGAACTCCCAAGTAATCTCATTCTTTTGCACAGAGGAAATCAAGGATTTCCTCTGAAGTTAACTATTAAGAGACGAACGAGCTATCCCCCCGGGCTTCAAACAACCCACCGAGGCGGGGCTACGTGGGAGCAGAGAGAAGCAAAAAGGGAGAAGAGAGAAGAGAGGAAATCAGAGCCAGGGGGGAAAAAGATTCAGTAATTAATTAAATTAATCAATACAGATTAAAAGAAGACAAGAAAAGAGAACAAAAGGCTTTTCCCCCTGACAACTGGCAGTTTTCGAGGTAATGTTAAATTTTGGAATGCATGAATTGAGAGGGGACAACAACAACAGTTGTTGAACATGTGATTTCTTGTAGTTTGAGAGGACAGACCACTGTGAATGTCTGTATGAATATCTATTAGCTATCTACTCTGTATCTGTATCAAACATCAAATTCTCACAATACTGAATGATATCTGAATATAGTTAGCCAGGTACATGTACAGTGACTATGCCAGCCAGGCGGGATAATGTGGGATATGTGATGAGCTTGTGATTCTACATTGCAGTGGATTGAAGTTGTCTAGGCCAAGTAAGTTTGTTGTGTAAGGGGGTACAACCGTTTTTATTATCTCCTTTCCCCCTTGGAGAGGTAACATAAACAACGGCGCTGTTACTATTACTTCCTGCACCTGATTCTTTAAGTTACATATGTACAGAGTAAGTTCAACTTCATTCTTTCATGTATCTAGTTAATTAGTTAGATCCTCTTCGATTTTATGTCCAGCGTGCACAGAAGTGAATAACTGCTTTATGAACAGTATTTTAGCTACGGATTACAGGGACAGGGGACAGGGGACACTTCTTAGCCTGCAGAATGCATATTTCTCGCATCCATGCATTTATTTAACGCATTTCCCGAATCATCGGTCTTTGTGTTCACGCATGCGCGGAGTCCGCGGTGGCAAGGGATGCGACTTGCGACTTGCGGTAAGCGACCTGCGGGTCAGGGAATGCAAGGGTAACTAGTATATAGTTCATTTTTAAAATATGGAGAATAATCTTGTAGTCAGCCTGGATATGCCTATTTGGACGCTCGCCTGGAATAATAATAAGCGTAAGAATAAGCGTAAGAATAAGCTTATGCTTGAGCTTTCTCTCTAATCTCCATAGTTAACGAAGCATATAGATAACTAGATGTATGATAGATTTGTGCTACTCGGAAAACTCTCAATAAAAGCCGACCCTGCTGAGAACCTTGGAACCACCACACCATCCCTCTTCCAGGGCTTACCCCTGTATGTCGGGTAGCGTCAAATGCAACATGCAACATACATAACTCTATTCATTCGGGCTGGGCCTACTTTGTTATGTGGATAGAGCAATTTAATACGAACCAGTCATGATATCTAGAGGCGACTGGTCGACATATCTACATTAACCTAGCATGGAAGGTTGAGAGGGTGGTGTCGTATGTCGTATTTCGTTTTTTTTTCCTATATGCGCGATAATATGCATGATAAACGTCGCATCCCTGCTGCATGGTGCATGCCGGGATTTGAGAAAGCGGGGTGCGTGAGGGTGATTGGCGAGAGGAAAGAGGCGAGGATGAACAAAGACTTTGACAGGGGGAAAATTAGGAAGTTAAAGATGTGGTGGTGTTATAGAAATTTTATTTCAACATATCGAAATAGTATCTTGCAGCTTATCGGGGTTTTTATAGGGCTGCGAAAAAGCCTTCGAGGAAAAAGGAAACGCAAAAGTAAACAAACCATAAGTCAGTATTAACATGTAGACAGGACTAGTATATATACCCAGGTTTCCGCAATTTCCGCTTTGCACGTATGAGTTGGCCAAATTGAGGAGAAGGAAAAGAAAAAAGCAAAAGAATGCGTAGTGATACTCTTCGAGCGCGAAGGTTTTCTTTCCAACAGGGCGGAAAGACTGTCGCCCGTTCCGAAATTACCATCTAAGGGGTGCTTCCTCAATGGGCGCGCCTTGGATTCAATGTCTTCCTCGAGGTACTCCTTCCCTAAATTCCCTAGCCATCATCCACCCAATACCCAAGCGCAACATGCATGGGGGAAATCAGTTAATAACCTATGATTCTAGCGAATCCATATCAATCACGTCCTCCCTCCTCCGGATCATGAGGGGCGCCATGGGGTTCGCATTGATCGAAAACGAATAATTAAACGGCTTAATCATCGACCCTTCCACCACCTTCAGATCATATTTTAGGAGCAAATGGCACAGAAGCACTTTGACCTCGTTGGCGGCGAAGAACCGGCCTGGGCAGGCATGCTGGCCATGGCCGAAGGCAATATGATCTGGGCTAGTGCTGACGAATTGTGAACTGTTTTCTTGCCCGGGAATCTGGCGCATGTTATAGAAGCGGTAGCCATCCCATTGGTCTGCGTTGGCGTGGACTCGGGGATCCCACATGCTGTGGCTAGAGACTGCTGTGTGAGTGTCCCTAGGAATGGTGGTGCCATCGGATAGAGTGATATCGGCGGTTGTTACGCGGGCCATGCTGACTGTAGGTTTGTAAGTACGGGTCATGTTTTGTCATCTTATTTTTATTTTCCCCTTAATGTCCCCTTGAATTTTGCCTTCGTTCAGGGGATAGAAGGGAGGGCAGATATCTTACTAGAAGCAATGGGCTTCATGCGCTGGCTCTCCTTGATGACGCTGTCCAGAAGCTTCATTTTATAGAGTGAGGTCTTTTTCCACCCGCCTTCTCTTAGAGCTTCAGATATCTCCTTTCTCAGTGGTTCGATGATTTCCGGATGCGAAGCTATGTCAAGAATCACTTGGGTTGAGAGGTCGCTCTAGGTGACAATAGAAGTTTGTTAGCATTAAGTACTAATGAGTACATCATGCCTGGATTTAAGGGCCATCTCTTGGGATATTGTGCCAACAATCTCAAATCCAGGCCGCCACCCCATCACTTCTCAAAATGTGCCGAATGAACTGGGGATTCTATTACCGTAGTATGAATAGCAGCAAGACCGAGTCCAAGTTGGCCTACAACAGGATCAACATAAGTACCCTCGGCTCTTGAGGCGTTTTCAAACCATTCAATAGCATCATTCAACTTAGGGGGTTCCTTTCCCTGGGCTGCGAGGGCAGCCTTCTGTTCAGCACGCTTCTTCAAAATAGGCTCAATGACCGTACGTGCTCTGGCAAGTTCAGCTCGAGACGCCCTGCATCTCGGCAAGAACCAGTGGACGATGTCACGAAGATAGGCAGGCCACATTCTTAGGGACTCTGCAGCTGCGAACGCGTGCAAAGTGTAATTGATAGTAATGTCCAGCCATCTTTTATCGTGGCAGAGTTCGTCGCCGAGGAAGACCTTGGAGGAGAGGCGGGCAATGATTTGTACAAGCTCATTTTTCAAGGTAATCTGATGCCACTCTGCACAGCGTAAATTAACAACCAGTACATCAATGTGCTGGGATTGGAGTCGCACCTTTGTTGTCTGTTAAAATTTCTTGAAGCGACAATGTGGCTTCGTCAGAGAGCGGTTTTGTTACTTTGCCTGAGAAAATGATGTAGGTAAGTAAGAATGTTTGACTCAAGACTGAGAGTCTAAGTAGTTTAGAAGGTGAGGCCGGTCGGAGACTCCTTACTAAGATAAGTAGTCAACTCGCGTTGGACAATAGACTTTGCGACTCTCATATTACGTCCATTGGTATTGAAGACCTCGAAGCCTGGGAGGTGGCCGAAAAAGACCTTCGCCATTACGCCGTTAGCTTTGCACTGTTCTATCATAGAACCAACCAAGGTAGCCTTACCCTAGAGGTATTCAGTTCAAAGCTCAGGCGGCTATCGTTCTTAATCTCGTTGGCAACATTCGGAGGGAGAACCGTGATTTCTCCACTATCTGCTTGGACGCGGAACGGCTTGTTGCCAGTCGCAGCGAAGCCCTTTTCTACCATAGGAATTGCATTGAGAACGAATTCCTGCTTGATCCTCTGATCCGAAACTTCGAACCACCGCTTAGGGTTGATAAGCGGCACATTTGGTTTGCGACGTTGTAGAGTGTAGAAGAAGATCAAAGTCAAGGCGGTGACAACAAAGGTGACAGAGGGCAGGTTGGAAGCTGATACCAGCTCCGCCAGGTAGCCGCTTTTCGGCTCTAGAGCTGCCATTTCGTTTCGTACCGTAGGAGCCAATAATGGATCACACCAGTTCGAGGTACAGCTGGGAGTGCTGAGACTGTACTGGGGACCAAGTTAGCTTTATATAAAACTAACAGTGGTTGATCGGCAGCCCTAATAATGGCGGGAGTTAATTTCGTGCTTGAGGACCCAAATTTCTTCTTCGTGTGTCTCTGGGTTTGGCTGCAACGGCACAGACCATTTCTGCACCCGGGCCATCTCAGCGGCGGCGCAAGTTCATGAAATCTTCATAACAGCTAGGCAATGCGTGCATAAAGCCGCCAGTGTGAAGTTAGACAAAATCGGCCAAGGGGAAGGCCGTGGATGGATGATCTCGTCCTGGAACACTCTAGTCTGGATATGGAGGTCTCATTCCGCAAAAGCCTGCTGGGGGCACATGGGTTAGAGCTTGGCACCCAATAGTCAAACGGATCTGGAGATTCTGGACTCAGCCAAAGCAAACGAATAATGATACAGAACCCCATGGCTGATAATTATTGGGTGGTGGTGCAGTGGGCAGTCCTTGAAGCCTCTTCAGCCGTACAATCCTTTCATATTATGTATTATGAAAACTCCACCCTGACATGGTACCTAATAACGCCCTGAGGTGAGAACTAAATCCCATCCAAAACCGGACATCGAGCCATGTCACAGTGTAATGGACAGGTACTCGGACTTTGGAGCGGCCACTGACGGGGTCCCAACACCGGTAGTTAAGTCAAGAAAACAAAGAAAATCATAGTACAGTACATACATACATACATAGTATGTCCTGTACATGTATGTACTGTACAAGTACATCGTGTAAAGCTTGCGCAGCTCTTGCCAGCAGAGTCCTCTTTGAGAGCCGTTTCAATCACTTGACCTGGATGAGTGCAAAGCAAGGAGGAGCCTGGTTCGAAGGAGCTTGGTAGATAAGATTCTTCTCCAGTTGTTCTGCTTCGGGGGATAATCCGCCAAATAGCGTGATCCTTGCTCTCGAGAACCCTCAACAGATCATTTCCTTAAACGACCCTCGGTTGGCGACGTTACCGCCCACTGATGATGGGTGCCATTGGGTGGATCGCAGGAATATGTCTTTTCAGTTTAGCCTGACGCCGCCCGACAGGGTTGCGGGCCGACTTTGGCATTTTTTTGGGCCCGGTCCCCGTCGCTTAAACAGTTGGGCTAGCGGCTTGATAGGCGAACGGAGATCACGGCACTGGAACAGGGATCTCCGATTCTCCCACCATTCTCGAGTAAGCCTTCGTCAGAGTCCCGGGCCGAGAATGTGTATGAGTGGGCTGGGATGCTCGGGGCTTGCTGTTCCCGCTCGTGCCACTGCCTCAAGGTTCCGTCATCAAAAAAAATGTTTCTGGTAGTCTGGGAGGGCATCACCTAAGCTTACAAGCGAACAACGTACCCATACGGAGTAGTCATTTAAAAGGAGCGGATGCCTGCACTGCCAACTATTGTTTTAAAACAAGAAAACCCAATTTCCAAGGAAACTATCAATCGCAGGCGGTTGTCCAAAATCGTGCTCGATGCAATACCCATCATTAAGGCTGACCACACCTTGTTGCTCAGATTGTTATTAGTTGACGATCCTTTCAAACTTAAACACGGGGCTTGCGGTAGTTGCGACCATCGACTGGCACAGCGTCACCGACCTGCGGCCTGCAGTGAGCCGTGCTGCTGAACAAATGCCTAAATCAGCAACAGAGATAATCTCAGCTTCTCATAGGAGCCAACTCTGACCTCTGATCTCGCCAAAAATAGCACAGAAGATATAAATACACTTCTCTGGTCTGGTACAGATCTGTAGTTCGAAAAGGAGATGACTGGTCTCCCTCCCACTCTGCCCGTGATGGGAGCCTATAGTTACGGACGTTTGTATCTGCGCTGCATAGTGAGTGAAACGCGAAGACGATCGATTTGACAAACCGAATTTAACGGGCTTTTAATCCGAAGATTTCCGGGTTGAAGATTTCAGGGGTTGATTCTTTTGACCGCTTTGATTCCATCCTTTGAGCCGGACAATTCAAATCAGCTGCAGTATCCTATAGTGTGTATTTCAGAACATGGCTATGGACTTTCTTACACCGTATTCCAGGTTCGTCCTGAGACGTTCCAACCCGTGGTTTATCAGCACAGAGATGTTGGATGTGCGAACTGTGGAAACTGCTGCATCTTGGGGTATTGCGGCCATGGCAGCTGTCTAATCCTGCCAATACTATTTGCTTATCTAGTCTTAGAAAATGATGTTGATTGCTGTCAGCTCAATCCCAACAGAGGTCTCAGGTGGAAAGGGGAGAGATTACTCTTAAAGCGCTCGCTTCCGCAGAACAGGCAGGTGGAACGGGGAGTCTTGAGCTGGAGTCCATAGTCACTTTCGATGGCCTGCTCACGGCGTGGTATCCTGGTATCCGCAGTGTCAGAAAATGCTGTTGCTTTCTGCAGCAATTTGGCAGAACCTGGGATCTCCATGAGAGCTGAGACTCTGTCTATTGATGCCGTGACTTCAGCCTCTATCAGTTTCTGTCACTCCAACTCTGTTCCCCTCTCAGCCACAACTACTCCACCGCGTTGCATCGTCATTATCACAACTTGCCGTACGGAGTACTCAAGGCGAAACGTTCCAGCCCTCTTTGGCTGGAATGGTTTTGGTGCCACCACAGCGGGCGTTACGCTGTTTCTGCATTCCCCATTACTAGATCCAGGACAACGTCAATACTGGCTGCTAACGCCAAGACATAGGGCTGAGCAACTCCGCCGATAAACCGGAAATGTGCAGCATAAGATTGTTTCAACAACCAAACGCCGGATAAGTACATGTACATGTACAGTTCATATCTATGGCTAGATATCTCAAGATGACATCCCCCCGTTAGGGGCTGACACTGCTGCTGCAGTGGTCTACCGTCTCAAAGGTAGGAGCAATCACCCTGTTCTATTGAATTCAGAAAGTGCCTTGGAAAATCACCCACTCAACCCGTCAATTTTGGGTCTTCGCTTCTCGAATGAGCAATTTCTTATATTTGGGGTATCAATGGCTAATTCTGTATTGTAAACCTCACTGAGTCAAAAGTCAAATATGCATGGTTTTGACTCAGTTGGATTTACAACACAACCCCAGCTGGAAGGTTATTCTAAATATGAAACATGCCTTCTATTGGAAGAACTATGCAAGTCAAATTTGAGGATATCTACAGGTTGAGGATCAAAATTGAAAGCAGGCCGGCCGGATAAATGCTTTTTTCCTCTTGCGTAGGTTTGCTAAATCGCTCCATATCCCAATTCGGAAGTACATTCAGGAACCCGTGGATATTCAGATAGCTTCATTCACCGCCATGAGGTGCTACTGCTGAGCTGCGGTCTCTTCTCTTCAGTTATTCGCGGTTTGCACGAGTTGCCAGCCGTCGATGTCCGGTGCAAAACCTCGTGCGTACAGTTATTGGTTGAAAATCAAACGGTTTTCAAGCAACCCTAGGGACCATTACATCGGATATATGTTGAAGTTACATCGTTGCTGTGGGTTGTGCTGACACAAAAGTCTACCCTCCCTAGTCTTCGGAAAGCCGTATGAATAGTAAGACGTTAAGGGGCTCATCAAATTTCAAAACAGCAGCAGCGCCAACCAACCAACTCAGTCAAATTCGTCATCGCCAGAGATATTCTGTAGTAGAAGAACTGTATCGTCTTCAATATCTTCTCCCAGAGTATGGCTTAGACAAGGACTGATATCAGCGTTGCCATCACCAGCGCCAGCATGGTCATCGCTTCCAGGTTCCTCCCCGTCAACAGTCTCATCAACAAATTCTATTCCATCTTCATCTAGCCATCCATACTCATAGCCATCTTCTTCTTCTTCTTCCTTTATCGATAAGGCTAGAGATGCATCAGACGGCGTCGTTCCACCCGTACCTTCATCCTGCTCGCTGTTTTGAACCTTGAATCCTGGCGTTGTTGCGGCAGGCTCCATTCGATGTTTTCGGCTTATGTCGGGCGTGTCACCGATAACACGGTCGAGCTTTCGTTTTGACCGCACGTGTACTGCATGCGGGCGCTTGGAGATACGGGTGGAGATGGAGAGCGGTGTGCCGCAAGGCCGTGGACTGAATTCATGGAGACCGGTCTATTTGAATATTATCAATCGTTATTAAAATTTGTTATTCATTCCTCCCCGAAAATGCACAGAGCCGATATATCCATGTGCATTTTCACATCCCTGTTGTTTAGAAAGACAAAAAGTAAACGCGCTCCGACCAAGCAAGGACCCTAGGTGATTACCCCATCAAGTGGGAGAGAAATCCCGCCAACTTAGGATGACGTTACGTACGTACGTACCTTTTTAATTACAAATGGAACGATCCTGAGCGATCTCCCATGCACAAGCCCAACTTTTTCAACCTTTACCACCTCAGCAAATCGCACACGTTTCATGCGCACTCGTGATCGAAGGCTAGGGGGTAGCCAATGCCAACAAAGCATTATGCGTGTAGAGATCCCGGAGTCCCATGTTATACCCGAAAGGGCCTCGTGAAGTACAGGTGGCTGTGTTTCCCTGAACCGCGAGGCCATTTCGTTAATGACGATAACAACACAGTTTAATCTGGCGGCAAGTTTTTTCAAATCCATAACCAGATTGCCGATGATTTTCCAGCGGGTTCTTTCATCTTTGGATTCCGCGGTTGTCCTGTGTTTTGGGTTACGGTTTCTGGGTGGTAGTTTGGTGCGGTATTCGGAGGTGAAGAGGGAGGAGATTGAGTCAATTACGATTAGGCCTGTTTCTTGGGGTGGGAAGCCCTTTGGCGAGTGAGATATTAGGGCTAGGAGATGTGCAAGTGTTGGTGGGTGGAAATATAGTAGTTGATTGAGGATTTCGTCCATCCTGCTTCCATTTAACGCTGCATCGGATGGGTCGTCGGAGAATACTGAAACTTTATCTCTTTGGTGGATGTCTTTGAGCCTTGTTGGGTTCATAGGGCCAGCGGTATCTGCCAACGTCAGATGGTAGATCCATGTAAAATTATAATTTGCAGGTAATAGGGTTATTGTGAGCTCAGGGATCCCTTGAAATAAATCGGACGAGTAGCACGGCTCCCTGGCGATGATACTAACCTATCCAGACAACTCTCTGCGCCGCATGTAATACGCTTGCTGCAATTCCCATCCTGCAAGTGTTCAATCAGCTACATTCGTTTGTATCTCATCTCATGGGTTATTGCCCAATCCTAAGCGGGGATTCCAGCGACGCTTTCGAGAATACTCACGCGAATGCAGTCTTCCCCACTCCCCGCGGTCCTATGACCTCTGTAACTTCTCCGCGCTTGATACCCCTCGCAGGCGCATCCTGGTGGTCTTGATCACGTTGATTGTTCCGTCCGGGGCCCAGAGGGGATGGTCTCAGTCCAGAGCGCAGTGCCAGAGCAGCATCCAGGCGTGGGAGCCCAGTAGATACTGCACCATCACCCTCCCGGGTTGACAGAGGAGATAATTTAACACTCCCGAAGGTACGAAATGAACCCTCTCGGCCTTTTTGTTGGCGGGCTATTAAGCAAAGTTAGCAATATGATTTTCGCAGGGGAATGCCAAATTGGCCTGCATAAAGAAATGTTGGGCGCGTCTCAAGCTGCCCTGCACAGAGGTCGATTATATCTGATATATATACATAGGCATTGCAACAGTCACTAATGAGGTACCGGAACCCATTCATGATCCATTTTCCATTGAGTTCATGATGCATATTGACGGGGGCAAATAT
This sequence comes from Blastomyces silverae, assembly GCA_001014755.1. Lineage (NCBI taxonomy): Eukaryota > Fungi > Ascomycota > Eurotiomycetes > Onygenales > Ajellomycetaceae > Blastomyces > Blastomyces silverae. Next base: position 12,594 of record LDEV01000352.1, on the reverse strand, counting down.
AGCTATTCATACCTTCGTCTGGGCTGGAAAACTTCGCGATATCTTCTTCTTGGATGGTCATCGGGCGCTACATTTATTTGATAGACCCCGTGGTGCGGTATTTAGGGTTAAAGTAAGGTTATATATATGGAGATACAAAATGGAATGGCGTTTTGTGGGTGAATGGGGTATCATGAGTGAGATATTTTGTGGTTGGCAACTTGGGTTGACGTTCGATGTTTGTGGTTAGTCAAGGGGCATCGTGATTTCAACGGTGCTGGTGCAACTTATCCCAACTTCGTGGATTTACTAACCTCAACAACCTCGCCCTGTTTTGATCAAAATTACGTGAAAAAATAAACACATACTTTATGAATTACCTTTAAATTGCTATGTAGGTGACAATTTAGTTGAGACCTACAACAACTGGACTGATGATGGTTACTCTAGCATACAATTTTTATGCGAATGATCAAGCAAAGATTGATGGAAGTATCATTCGTCTCGCTGAATAACTTAAGAGAAATGAGATTTAATAACACAAGAATGTGTGTGAGCCAATATTCGTGATATGCAAATGATAGCGGCGGAATAATATCTGATCTCTCCGTTTTCCAGGCATCTACAAGGATCCATCTACGCTTACATCGGCTCCCACGAATTGCACCTTTATATTCCAGTTTTCGCTTTTCACGTTCCCGTTTAGCAAAGCTGTCCTGCTACAAGGTACTCCTCCATCACATGGTTTGCCTATGCTGAGCCCCTTAGGCTCATCGACAATTCAACATTAATAATTGCAGCATTTTCGCAGACCTGGACAGCTCAGCAAGCGGCAGCCTGAGATGTAGACTTTCAGTGAGAGTTTGTGGTTTCCGGGCGAATATAATCCCTCCATGGCATGTCCTGTAGCATGGATAGCAGATATATGGCCTCTTTAATATCGCTAATAGCGCCCCCGCATGGTTCCAGTAAGTCTTCTTCCATAAGAAGGGCACAAGAGTGCTCCAACAGTATGCTTCATCGTTTTAGCACAATAGACTTTGCATTTGTTGCAATTGAAGTCCCAGCGCCTGCAAGTCTGGCTCAAAAGTGGCTTGAGCCTCACACTTCATTCAGCTTCCCATCTTCTTATCTTATGCAGAAGGATATTTCCAGGTTGAGCAATTGTGGCACATAATGAGATATTAGGCAAGGTGAATGATGGTGGCTGTGACGACAATGAGGAACCAGATCTCCGTACGCCTGCCTTGTTGTCATCATCTTCCATGCTTTCATCCCCAGTTGGTCGAGTGCCAATTACATTCTTCAACTACTCCCGCACAAGGCATGTAGTCAGAAATCACTCTCCTGCTTCCTTCTTCATAGTACTCACAGACTCCCCGTTGCATTCTTGGCTATCAAAAAGTCGCCTATATTCGGCATCGTCCCGAGCTCAGCCTTGACTGGAACTATATCCCTTTGATTTCATCCTCTGCGCATTTAGGAATGCCTCAATAGGTGGGTAAGTAAATATGTGAAAATATGGACGGCCTGTGTATTTTGGAGGATCCTGGGTCAATCCATTCTAGAACAGAGAAAAAGCAATATTCCCGTGTGAGTTGCTGTCGATGGCGCAGATTGACAAGAGGAGCAGTCTTTGTCCTTCATCATTCGGGCTCTTTCTTTCGTGAACGTTGCTCGTGTCGCTGCCGATTGTGGTAGATGAGCTAAGAACTGCTGGCGACAAAGGTGTGGTCAATTTATTGATTGCTGGCAGCCTAAGTAGCACAACGGAATTGTGGCGATGTGCCAGCTAAATATATCAGATGCACACGAGCCTCTCTGAGAGTCTCAGTGTTCAAAGGTGTTGTGGGAGGAAGCTTTTAATAATAATATGAACGCGCCCACGGGCGCGCAGAGCTCTGAGAGATCCGCTAAACTATAAATAGAAATCACGGGATTGCGCTTTGCTTAATTTTGCAACCAATTAGATAGCTGTATTCACGCCAAGACCCTCAAAAAGGAAATTTGCCACTTTACATGACAGGGGTTTTCATCATATATTATTTGCTTCGCTTCGCTCCGCAAATAAGGGCGTGTTCGGTTGCTCGTGCAGCCTTGTAAAACCTGCCTGCATATAGTGGATATTAGCGTACTGCCGGCGTCATATTTAAGCAAGGATTATATAGCTGCTCCACTCTGCATGAGATAAAAGCATCTCATGAGAAGGATCTGACTGTGTGCAGTTCTTGCAGTTTTGCTCACCTCTAATCTAGTCTATTTCAGTTAGAGGTATTCACAATACAGTCTAAATACACTGTTGAAGTCTAATTCATCAAAAGTGAGTAATAAACAGAGATATAAGAATGACAGACTGAACACAAGGCCTGTTTTGTGCAGGTAATTTCAATACAGCGTGCCGGGTCAGGTATGTGGATCTTTTTAAACAGCTTACACGAGGTAAAATGGCCAACCGAACACGCCCTAAAGGTGCAGCAGCTTGAGCATGTGGCGGTTTTAGCGCCTTTTTGCTCTTCACGCCATTGGCGCGCCCCGGAAGGAAATAAAAATGGATAAATAAAATCTGAAGAAGCAAAAAAGGAGGGGGAAAATAATGACGTCTAGATTGTTCGGCAATTGCTACCAGCTCTGATAGATTTATAATATTCAACCAGCTATGTATGTAGTTAGCAAACCCCGGCGGATTTAACAAAATATCCTGGAATTTTTCTTTTCTTTGAGCTGTGAGTCAGCGCTAAGCATTTTCGCCCTTCAACAGAGTGCTCTTTACGGAGTATAATACTCAAAGCTGTCTTTTATCCAGGATGATAGGATAGAAAAGTAATAGTTCGTCCCAAAAGGATAGATCTTCTCATCTTTCTCCCTGACCTTCAGGGTGGACTATTTGGGGCCTTTGCCGTTCTTTACCGAATATATCGCCAGGCCTTCCCTGAACGCTTTTTGTACCGTGCTTGCGATTGAAAAAGGGTTCAAGGAAAGAGAGTATGTACAATATTATCTGTCCTTTGATAAACACATAGGCATACTTCGTACATTAACTTTCGAAGCCTGCCAGTGGATCACTCTTCACCATGCTCCACCCCCGTTTGACCGGTATTGTCCCGCGCCTGAATGCCTCTGTTCCAGTATCGCTCCTCCTCGTATACGTAATATGTCTATCGCCAATATTCCTCCTCGTGTACTTTGGACACTCAAGCCGTCGCGCAGCAGCCCGCGAACCTAAGGGATGCCGAAAATTGGGCTTGCATGATTTCTCAAACCTTAAGGATGAAGGCGACTACGGCTCTGATGGAAGGCCGAAACGAAGCAAGCAGAATGATGCGGGGAAAGGAAGAATCCGGGTAAAGGCTCTGCTGGCGTATCCGATCAAGAGCTGCGCCGGCGTTGAGTTCAATATCGCTGATTTTGTGAGTACGGGAATGGCATATGACCGACAATTTTGCTTTGCAGAGTATGTAGACGCTCCGGCATCAGGCACGGCGGGATCGGAAGGAAAGAAACATGACGATAAACCAGCAGGGCAATGGGTGTTCCGCACTATGCGTGATCTGAAATATGCCAAATTAGCTTTAATCCGGCCGGAGATCTGGGTTCCTGATCCTTCATCACCCACTTACTCGCCAAAACGCCCGGAGGTGCGCTCAAAGGGCGTTCTGGTGATAAACTACCCTCGCGTCCCAAGCGGCACTGGCCTCACATCTCTCCTTTTATCGTTCGGCATGAAACTGGGCCTCTGCTCTCGCGAAGAATCCTTCCGGGTACCGCTCAACCCCCCGGCATCAGGCATTAAAGCTGGCACCTACCCATCTCGCTCCGTGCGCATCTGGAAGGACACCCCCATGGCCATCGACTATGGCAAACACATCCCACCCTCCCTACTCACCTTTATCGGCACCTCAAGACCCATGACTCTCTTCCGCATCGATCCGGACCACCATCGGAAAATTTTCCGCTGCGCACCTCGCAAGGAGGTTCTGGGTTTCCAAGTCACCACAGGCTTCGCGGACGCATACCCGGTCCACATGCTGAGCCTGGGCAGCGTGCGGGAGATAGATGCACGCACTAAGTACGCCATTCCCAACTTATCAATACGTCGGTTCCGGCCCAACATTATTCTCGAGGGGAGTGCTGCGTTTGAGGAGGACGATTGGAAGCGTGTGCGGTTTATCCCGCGGCATGGCAAGCAGATGCTGAGCAACCAAATGGTGGAGGAGGCTGAGAAGAGGGATGGACAGGACGGAACCGTAGCAGACGACAGTCAAAACCATCCTAGCGAGAATGGGGATGAGGGGGTTGAAATATATACGGCGTGTCGGACTGTGCGGTGCAGATTGCCAAACGTAGACCCGAACACGGGCGTGAGGCATCCCGTTGAGCCAGATAAGACTCTGAAGAGCTTCCGGTGCATTGATGCTGGAGATCCGAATAATGCGTGTTTGGGGATGCAATGCGTTCCCGCCGTTGAGGGTATGTGCTTTCCTTTTCCTTTTCTCTTTTGCCCGGGGCCATTTTCAAAGGGGGTGGGTGGGTGTGTTTGAGTGCCTCTAGACGGGACTCCCGTGTGAAAGTCTCATTACAACCATTTCTCAGTTGAGGACAATTCATTATTCCTTTGGAAGTCGACAATTGCAAAACGCTGACGCAAAATATGCAGAATTCTCACTTCGCGTCGGTGATGAGCTTGAGGTTCTCGAAAAGGGCGAGCATTTCTATCTTAAAATGGGGTAGGAGTAAGAAATATGTAGATGAGCAAAAACCCGGCAGTGCTAGTAAGCATATTGCATCGTCGCATAGTGTTTAGGGGGGTTATGTATGATACCATCCATATATATTTCCGGTTCGCATTTGTACTGCCTTGGGAAAAAAGAAATAAAATTAGAAATGAGTGCGGGTATTGGATGATTACGAAAGGGGTGTTTTGCTTGACCAATGGGGGTTATATATACCAACTTTTCCGCTTCAACGATCAAAAGTCGAAAATAGAGGCGGATGATTATGTATTCCACAGATTAGGCTGAATGATATCATTGATTTAATTCTCATGGAATGTTACGCTGGATGGTAAAAGGGACAGCTGAACACATGTAACTGGGATTAGCTTAGCGAGAAATCAGCGAAGCTCTCCCAAAGCGTATACACAATTCAAAGGTTTGCTGTGTCTGTGCAGAACCAAGCTATGTCCGTAGATATGCAATTGAGACGCGATTCCCCTTAGAAACCCCAAAGTCAAGAGAATAGCATATTTTGTAGAAATAAGATGGACCAGGAAATAAGAGGGATACAGTAAGGATTGCCCTTGCACAGCACTCAACATCAGAAGCGATGAACACCCCCTACGCTAGATGAGGGTATGCGTATAAGCCAACGTATAAGACAATGACATGGATGGATGGCTAAGTTTATCTTGAATTAATCAAAAATAGGGAATTATAGGATAAGGAGACCAATGAAAAAAAACCAAGTGAAGATATCCAACTCCTGGAAAACACACGCCCAACACCGAAGATAACACACATAAGGACCGAAGGCAAGAACATTATGCAAATCCCAAAGTAAAGAAGGGGTATGTGTTCGTCAAAGAAAAAGCCCAATAAGGATGCCGAAAGAAAAGGGAACAGGAAGAAAAGGTTACACTCCCTACAACGCCATTTTCATGGTTGGAACCGTAGGCGAAATTCGTGACCCTTCCCCTCTTCGCGGACCTTATACAAGAACCTTGCAATGGCATCCTGCTCTACAAGCCCCACGTTATTAAAATGTTTCCTCACCGCTGTGGCAAGCTGATCTTTCGTTACCCTTCCCTGGCCGCAAATGGCAGAAATGCGATGCAAATCCATGCCAGGCGCGCTTCTGCTATTATCTCCGTCGAGCGATTTATTCGTAATATCATCCTTTTTGGAAGACCGCGAGCCACTTCCATCTTCAACAGGTTTGCGCCGTGCGGCAAGCTGGGCTCGCCGAGCAGCTATCGTTGTCGGGGAGCGGAGGCCAATTCCTTGGCCTAGAATTATTGAGGATATTTGGGATGAGTAGGCGCTAGCACAGGGGATGTTGTAGGCATGTCGGTACTGGTGAAGAACGGAGAGCGGCATGCTTGACCAATTTATCTGCAAAAAATTTACGGCCTTCGAGTTAGCACCGTTGGATTTCTATGGCGGAAAAGTAAAAATCTGCGGCAGAAAGCCGAGGGGAATTTTTGCGCCCCCCCGCCCCCCCAACGGAGGCAGCATATTAAAGGAGAAAATTGGGCCATGAAAGTGCTACTAGAGAGCACAGCAAGAAGGACAGGACTTACTCCAGCGGGATCTGTCGAGTTCTCGGTTCCCGCATCGTGACTGCCAGCTGCGGTGACAGCAGCAGCGACTTTCATATCCCTGGATGACATTGAGCTGCCGGGAGCAGCGATATTTGGCTGTCTACGACCCTTGGTGCCCGTTGGAAGCCGTTCTCTCGTGCTGCTAGAGGCCTCTGACCTCGAGTCTTCAGGATTCGTAGCGGTTCGTTGACGAGGAGGAGCCATATTTTACGGTCAAGTCGAACTAGGTGAGGAGGTCAAATGTGACTGCCGATGAGGTACGGAGGATGGGTTATCTATTTAAAGAACGTAAAAATGCTTGGTAAAAACGAGGGTTATAAGATATAAGTGTCAAATGGTATACTAGTATCATGCTGGCACAGTAACACGATATAATATCCGATCATGGGCGAGATATTCACCGTCAAGAGTGAAAATAGCCCCCGTTGCGCCCAACTCTGAAGCCGACAAAGAATGCATCATAGGGCGGTGACTTTCGGCAGAATCAATTGCCTGACCACACTAGTCCTAAAGAGGCTAAGGTTAGGGCGCTAAGCGGAAACCCTAACTGCGGCGGATGAACTTAAAATCCGGGGTACGCTAAACTGTATTAGGGTTGTACCTGACTGCATGCAATATCGAGACTAAATGATGAAGGAAACATTCACCAAAAATAACTTGAGAACCAACCTCAGCATAATCCGTACTTGAGGAGACGTGATGAAACGAACCAGAGAACTCTCTTCGGGATTTTGCGAACACAGAAAAAGCAACAACTGCAGTTCGTTTCTCAGCAGGCGACCTGCAGCAAGAAGTGGTAGTGCAAGGCATGCATGAGCCTCCGTAGCTAACACTTCCCGAGTTCCCCTGCGACACCGCATCTTAGTCTAGCTACACCGGTATTTAAATCGCATCTCACTTAAGAAGCTAGGACGGGGTTGCAAGTTGCGATCTCGAACAAATAGCATTTCGGTGAACGAGAACGGCCAGGCGAGAGTTGATGTGAGATGAATTCATTGCTATAAACTCTGGTATGAAACTATTGTCCTTCTCTAACTCTCATATTTCTGCCTGTTCATTTCCTGTCACACAGCTTGATGAACAGCATAAAAGGCCATTGGCGGATTTTGCCCGAAATCGCCAACCACATGAACGCGCGCAGGATGACACGCATATATATGGGAACACAGCAGATGACTGGATGGTTCGGCATTGTGTTTGATCTCCCGGACGCGCGATATTTCTCACCGCCTCGAGCTTGGTAGCTATCCAGCCACGTTGCCTTGCTGTCAGAATAGCAGCATAAACAAAGCTCAAGGAATAAGCTCGTCCCAAGGATGCAAATAGGAAAAAGGAGGTTAGAAGTGAAAAAAAAAAATTGATGTTCCCGCCACCACCTCACAGGAAAATCTGGGATGTCCTCGGCATTTGTGGAACCTTCTGATGGACCTGTGCTTCAACAAACAATAAAATAAAATATCAAGTACAAAATCGAAGGCGAAAATTTGAAAAACAAAGCGAAAGAAAGGGTAAGAAAATATTAAACTTGCGTATTCGTATCGCAAGAGATGGATAATAACGGTTGAAAGGCCGGAAAGAGATGAAAATAAAGAAACGATAAAGTTTCTCTTCACGTTCCTTCAAAATCCTTATTTCAAGCGCGGCATTTCGGACCGGCACATCAGGCCAGACAATGCGCCCAAATAGTCTGGACGGAACGCGACTCCATAGAGTGGAGTTGGATACAGAAGATCTTGAAACTATTATTTTTGAGTTGTCTCCACCCTTCTTCGTTTTGCACACTTTCACAGGCAAAAAACTCAGCAGGACATATTCAGATAATGAAATGCATGAAATGCATGAAATCATGGAAAGTGATGAATGCATAATCCGGACTTTTCAAACTGCAGAGCAGAAGAAATACCATAACGACAGATTTTGCAGTTCCGTGTTTGGTAACCGAGGAATTCTCAGTTGTCTGAATAATTGCACATATGCCTCGTTCAGTTGTGACATCATATTTTCAGGATTCGATATGGTCTAGAACGTTTCTCAATTACTCACAATTGCCGAAACTTCCCCCACAATCACAGGCAAGGCTGAAAATCAACATCCTGAATGGAAAAAACAAAAAAGGGGGGTGGAAGGAGGAAATAGGGGAAAAAGAACAAGGAAGAAATCGGGAGCAAATATACAATTGTCAATTGCCGGCATCAAACTCGGCCACTTTAAATGCAGCGGCGACGATCTACCCATCCCGCGACGGGACAGGTAAAACGCCCTGCTAATTCATAAGCAATGGAATGGCTGTATGATTTCATCCGTCTATCCGTTCACAGGAATTGCCAACACTCCCCCATTCGCCAAAATTACCGACAGCCGTTCATTCCTTCCATCCGTCGTTCCTCATGGCCTTCCCCAGAGACCCTAGTTCCCCGGCGGAGGGCCTCCACTCCTTCGCGGCTATTATGGGGGAAGATTGACCTCTAGGACAAGAATTGTGCGCATCACAGCCGTGGGTAATAATCATGGGAAAGGGAAGGGGAGGGATGCGAGATGATGGGCCATAATATTCTACGCATAGCTGCGGTTTCATACGTCCAGTAACTTAGCAGGTTGAATCTCGGCCTATGGAGTGAAAGTGAGTATAGCCGAGGCGGCGATCACGAAGGTGCCGACAATTTCTTTTTTCTTTTTTTTCGAGCAGTTTTTTTTCGGTATCATTGTTCTACCCTGGCTAACTTTCCTTGAATTAAACAATTATGTGAAAATAAGGCAAACGAATAATACTAAATGAAGAACAGTCAATATCCCGGCATCAGGCGCCCGTACCTTGTTTTCAGGGTTAATAAATGATCTTTGCTGCCACCCCCCACCCTCAGCTATGAGACGGGCCCCAGACAGTAGCATCAAACAGAGTTGCAACGCAAGCCGGAGAACCCTCGGCCTTATCGCATTTTCCCTAAATTCAGGAACGACAACCACCTCTGATCTCCAAGCCACGCCAAGATCCACCCCGTAGTGGCGGCGCCCCGAAAAGCGACGTGGGTGTCTTTGCGGAGAAGGGTAAAATCTCAGCTTTCTTTCATTTTTTTCTTTTAAATTTTTTTCCCTTTTCTTTTTTGATCCACTTTTCTAGCTTCGGAACAATCTAACTTCTCTTTGAATTTCTTAGTCTGCTTCTTTTTTTAGATTACGGAGTACATACACTGGTTTTGCAAATATTACGCAGCTGGTAACGTATTGAATTACGTTCTTGAGGCAGTGAAATGTGCAACGGGGGAGGCCATGACGATTATATCCTGCAACATCACCAGCCCTGGTTTGCAAAATTTTTTGAACCCGAGCAAAAGTCACCGCAGCACAAAAAATATTTAAAACTGCTTCCCCCAGATTCTGGGTTGAGAAAGGAATGGACTTGGAAAAAGCAAGAAAATGAAAAAAAGGGAAAGCCAATTAACAACGATTCCACCCGTTTATCATTTTTCCCTTTCGCCCATGCGCACACCGTGTCCTTCTCCCACTCTGTGATTGAGCAGATAAGTTCGTTCAGCTTGCGGCTGGCTTTTGCAAAGGGCTTTTAAGTTGCGCACCTGGGCGGGAACTGGCGAATGCTACATTGACAAGCGTCGTCGTGAAGCAACATTGGGACTGGATGCTGTTCCGATTGGCCAGCCAATTCAAGCTGACAGTGGCAGGGGGCCAGGATTTTCGTTCTAGAAGGATAAGAATATACTTAGCCCTCTGATCGACTAACCCCAAACCTTCAAGATCCCCTGCACGCTTTCTTCCAATTGGTCTTGTCACTTCTTGTGATGTCTCATATGAGGATGAAACTCCGCAAGCGGCCAGGGAGTATCAAAAGAGAATGAAGTCTTTTTCCAAGAGATATCTTCCTCGGGCGTGCAAGACCGTCGCGTCCCACATCTCAGATTACATGTTCATTCCGCATCACTCACCGGCAACAGTACCGTACAGTCTCACTACTGAAGACGTGATGAAACGCCAGAGACCTGTCTATGAAAGATATACAAGAAACGTGCAAGAGAGCGGAGCGGAGCTGATGTCCAAAGTCTACATGGCAAGAATAAGACGCGCGGAGCTGAGGACCCCCACATTCTACTACTATATACTACATAGTGATCCCCGTTGCGATGATTTATAGACTATAGTGGTATAGTGCGCCGAGTCCAACCAAACTAAAGCTCAAGTGGAGTTTAATTTTTTAAAGTTTTAAAAGGAATAATAATAATAATAACAACAAAAATAACAGAAGGTGGAAAACTGAATGGCCTTGTTTGAGTTGTCCACGTTGCTGACGTCTTTTTTTGAGACGCACACAATATACAGCACTATGCGTATCACTTTACGACTCCGAGTCTTAGCTAATCATATCAAAGACAGACAGACTCTCTTCTTAAATCAGTCAATAAATCTAGAGACAAGATATATATATGTCTGATATCAAGATGCATTCATACTTTTTCACTTACATATTACATGCAATGCAGACACACTGATGCTGCTTAAGACATAGAAATAACATGCACAGTCTCTTATTTCTTATCAAAAACTAGTACTTGCATGGAGATTCTTTATGTGTATAATAATGTCTCTTTTTTTGTTTTTATAAGAGTTGAGAGTTTCTAGATACAGGTAATTCTTACTATGTAGAGTTTATTTCAAATTCAAGAAATTATCATTCATATTATCAGCTGTATTATTGTCAAAACTTGAGATTATATCTATATACAAACACCAACCATGTTAATATTAGTGAAATGGTTTGGCCTCTTAACTATCAGTAAAAGTCTGGTGGTGACCGAGCTCTTTTGCCCCAGTGTTCTATATATATTTACAAGTATCTCTATACAATTACCACTCCACAGCAGCAAAAAATAAAATCTAATCAGCATTTCTTCACCACATCACACTCTCTGTACAAATTTCAACATTCTGCACCATCGCGCGGAGATGTGTGTAACTAGCATTCTATGCCTTTGCATAATAAAAGTCCTGGTTTCCCTCACAGCTAGCTAGGTCTTTTCAGGAATTCCTCTCCGTTATACTTCTGAGTTGTGTACTGTAGGCAACAAGGCAGGAACTGCCCTTGTGATTGGGCCAGGGAAAGCAGCGGGTTGAGGCGTGATTGGAAGAGAATAGGTAGGTTATCTATCCTTTCAATTTACTGCCTTTGTCGATATATATACCCGGAAGCCCAGAACGGCGCAGCTAGCAGTTAGAAGTCAATAAAGCCTATCTTGTGAGAGAGCTAGAGTTAGCTACATCAGAAGAAGAACGGGACATAAACAAAGCTCTCATTCACCTACATGTGCTCTTGTTTCCCATCACATTTTCAAAAAATTTGCCCTGCAAAAGATTCGCAACCAGTTGTCCCCGGCGGGAATTTGCATGTGACAGCCAATGCCAGCTTCAAACGCCAGCGTATCGTTGATAGCACTATTGCAGCACTGACGTTTCCGAATACTGAGGATTTCCTAGTTTATGTAGAAAATGCAAAAATAAAAGTTAGCACTTGCATATGAACTGGAGAGATGTAGAGTGAAGAAGTTGATATTTTTAATTGCCAGTCTCAGGGGAAATAATAAATACATCACGAAACATACCATTAAGCTGAAGTTTTTTCTTCAACTGAAGAAAGAACCTCTCCCGCGGTCCCGCTAATTAAGGCCAGCTCATGAGCTCTAAGGCGCTTCATTAGTTGAATACATCTTATGTAGATGAGAGATGATAGTCGACGGGGTAAGAAAACAACGCAGATATAGCTTCTTCTATTCATACCTAGGTAGGTAGTAGTTATCTCATGATAGAAGACATGTTGATGGTGAAGAGCTGTGATAACAAGCTATCGTCGAACGGCCTAGACAGATAAATTAAGTCCTGCCTTGATCATTTCCCGCTTGTGATTGTCAATTATCATCATCGTAGTCCGTATATAACATTTTTTTCGCAGTGTCAAACTAGAGTCATGATCAACAGAATCTTCGTCTTTCTCTGATGAGCGAACCTTCGATATTGTTGCAAGTTGAAATTTTTGACCGAGGTAAGAAAGGAGAAACAAAGAGATGCTATTTTTTGCGTGTATGATGTTGTGTTGTGTTATTGACTTGAGCTGAGAATTCAGCGTTGCTGGGGAGAACGAGATTGTAAAGAGCTACCGCTCATGTGATAGTTCTCTTATCTATGTCTACAAGATCATCATGCATCATGCATTTTATGTATCAGAACATGTGTAAATGACAGGCAAGCTAATCGAGAATGCATGCTAAGTTGAGTGTCTGAGCTTTCAGTATACCCGC
>LDEV01000349.1:26223-62832 GCA_001014755.1 Blastomyces silverae | reverse complement strand
TTGGCAGGCTGCCGCTAGCGTGCTCCGTTCCAGCAGCTGCTGGACGTTCTCGGTAGCTCGCCTGCCTTCTCCAGCATCACAAACTTCCCCGCACACGTTTGCAGTGGTTCACTGCTGCAACCCGCGCTACATAGTAGGATTTCAGTGGGGATGCGAACATGGGCGGGCACCTTCGAGAAATTCGATGTCACGACTTCAAGGAACGAGCGGCCAGCTGCGGCCGGTTTCCTGCTCCCGTCACTTCTTGCACCCCCGGCATCGCATTCCTGTCCGCTCCGGAAAACACATAAGAAGCGCGGGAAACCCCTCCCTTCCCCTTGTCTTCTGTCCTCCATCTCTCCTGTCACTCGCAAATCAGAATATCAGGATAGCCCATCATGCAGTTACTTGCGCTCTCCTTGCTGGCCGCTTCGGCCTCCGTGGTGGATGCTTGCGTCAGCGATCGTCTCATGGATAGATCGTTCGACACGAGACAATTGGAACTTGTCAAACGGGATAGCCAACCTCCCCCACCCGTCACCGAGCATGAGTCAATCTTGATGAACTCGTTCGACAACGACACAATCAGCGATTGGCTATACTACTATACCCATGGCCTCCACATCGCCGGCACCAACAAGACCATGGCTCAATGGACTGTCGACAAATGGACCGAGTTCGGAGTCCCGACAACCCTGGCCGAGTATCACGTCTTTTTGAACTACCCTGTCTCCAGCTCGCTGTCCCTCACCCTCCCCGACGGCTCTGTCGTGGACGTGAACCTAGATGAAGACATCCTTGAAAAAGACGACACCTCCAGCTACCCCAATCGTGTTCCAATCTTCCACGGTTACTCTGCTTCAGGTGAAGCGAAAGCTGAATTCGTCTATGTTGGCCGTGGCCAACAAGTTGACTTTGACCGCCTTGTTGAGCTGGGTGTCGATCTCAAGGGTAAAATCGCCCTGTCAAGATATGGCGGACCCTTCAGGTAAGAATACACAAAACCATTGTTCCCTAGACAAATAATTTTCTTTTCCACAGTCGGCTAACCCGCCGTACACAGAGGTTTGAAAGTCAAGAATGCCCAAGATCATGGCATGATCGCTTGCGTCATCTTCACAGACCCTGGCGATGACGGGAATGTGACTCCAGCCAACGGCTACGTGACATATCCCGATGGGCCTGCCAGAAATCCTTCTTCCGTTCAACGTGGATCTGTTCTGTTCTTGTCCACTTCTCCTGGTGATCCCACTACTCCGGGCTATCCCTCCCGGAAAGACTCTCCTCGTGCTGATACCAGCCCTGTGGTCCCAAAAATCCCATCGTTACCGATTTCCTATGCCAATGCGCAGAAAATCCTGAGCCACCTGGATGGACATGGTCAATCCGCTGACGCTGTGAACCGAACCAAATGGGTTGGAGGCCTTGATGTTGATTATTCTACCGGCCCTGCTCCTGGTGCTGAGCTCTCCGTGTCCAACATTATGCGCGACGAGATTGCCCCAATCTATAACCCCATTGGAATCATTAACGGCACAAAGCAAGACGAAGTCATTGTGATTGGCAACCATTGGGATGCTTGGGTTATTGGCGGAGCTGTCGATCCTAACTCTGGATCCGCTGTTATGGTCGAACTTGCGAAAGCGCTCGGAAAGCTCCAGGAGAGTGGATGGAAACCAAAGAGAACTATGTAAGTGCATAATTAAACGCCCTGGAACCCTGCAACATCCAATGAAATGGTTGCCATGCTAACCCATTTATTAGTGTTCTGGGCTCCTGGGATGCTGAAGAGTATGGCCTTCTTGGCTCAACCGAGTGGGTTGAAGAATACGTATGCGAGACACTACTCCATCTTGTAACTGTCCCCAATTACCGGTAAATTTGCTAACTATAAGTCTTTTTTATAGGTTAACTGGCTCAAGGAAACTTGCGTGGCCTATATTAACATCGACTCTGCTGCTTCCGGCCCCCACCCCGGCTTGTCTGGCACCCCTGGTCTCCACCAACTTTCCATTGAGCTTATGAAGAAGGTTTCCTGGCCATACAAGGGAGACGAGAGTCTGACCATGTACGACATGTGGATGGCAAACAGCAAAGGAAACGTTGGTGTCTTGGGAAGCGGCTCTGACTACACCGCATTTGTTCACGCCGGTATTCCAGCGGCAAGTATCCCCTCAAAAGCCACTATAAAATTCACAAACATAATTAAGTCCGTCCAACTAATACTTTCCACAGCTGGACATTGGCTCTGGTGGTGGTGCGGATGACCCCATCTACCATTATCACTCCAACTACGACTCCTTCTACTGGATGGACACCTTCGGCGACCCCGGTTTCGTTTACCACAAAGCGATGGGCCAGTACCTGGCTCTGCTCACCTACCATCTCGCCTCTGACGACATCATTCCATTCGACGTGACCAACTACGGCCCAGAGTTCGCCAAATATCTCGTCACGCTTAAGAAGACCATTGAAGACTCCACCGTCACTCTCGATCTGTCCCGCCTCGAGGCTGCCATTGGGGTCTTCAACAAGGCTGCCGCTGCAACCACTGCATTGAGAGAGGAGGCCATCAAGGCAAACGATGCGCGCCTTGTCGACCTGGTCAATGCCAAGTTCCGCGACTTCGAGAGAGGCTTTGTTAGCCAGGGTGGATTGCCCGGCCGAATTTTCTTCAAGCATCTGATCTGGGCTCCTGGTCAGGACACTGGGTAAGGATTTTTCCCTTCTTCCATTTGTCGATCCCACCTTCTTTTCCCTTGCCGCTGGTTATATAAAAGGGATTTTTCCCGACCTATCTTGCTGCAATGTTCCTCATACTAACCTTGCCCCTTTTTCTCCTTCCCACAGATACGCCCCAACCACCTTCCCTGGCATCACGGAAGCTGTTCAGGCCGGCAACCAGGCTCTGGCTCAAGAGTTCGTCGAGAAGACCAGCAATGCCATCTACGTCGCTGCTGGAATTCTGACCCCATAAACTTTTCTTTCTTTCTTTCTTTCAAACATGTCCCACGCATACGACATTAATGGATAATGAATGAACATATGGTTGGAAAACGAAGTTACTGAAACGGTATATGTATATACATGACATGCAGCTTTACCTGGGTTACACGAAGAAAAAAAAACAACAGAAAACAGAAAAAAAGAAAGGAGTTTTACACCCAGACGGTTTGCCTGCGAGCACCTGCTCCTCCTAGTGATAGTTTATAATCAATCAATAATATACAGTTGCTCGTCCATTAGTTACCTCTGCTCTTCCAACCTTTTACTTTATGCATGTGACTCCAGCTTTATTATCATTCAGTGCCTCTGATGAGTAGCAGATCTCCACAATTCAAGCAAACAATAAACCTTCCATTTCTCATTTGATACAACTTCTGTATTATATTCATTACTTTACTTTCAAGGTTGCTCGTAACTACACATCGTACTTTAAAAAACAGTTCACACGCTACTACTCCAGGTGTATTCCAGTGCTTCCACTGCAAACCGTATATACGCACATATATAGTAATTAACATAAGATGTACGTACCCCTTCATGCTACTATGACTTTCTAGAGTTCTGCAGATTTCCAAAGAAGATAGCATATATGCATATCTACATATCAGCGTTTCATGTCCAGTACAGTACGTAGCCGCGGATACATACATACATCCATACACATACACATACATGTCGCTGCATCTCTGTAGAGAACTATCGTACAGAAAGAGGGGGCCGGAAGAAAAAAGTACATACATACTAAAAATAATAAAGCTAGTAATGGCTGCCGCACTCCCGGCTCCAGTTGACAAAACTGGAATACATACACATTCCCCCATTTCCAGCTTTGAAGTGAGTGGTGGTGGGTGTGAGTGGTGCCCATGTTTTCCTTTTCTGGAAGTAGTAACCAAGCAATCTGGTTAGTGTCTAGGAGGACAAAAATAGAAGGATGAGGGTCCGAAAGGAAGGAAGGATAGGACGAACGGAACGTACGAGCGCGGGGGAGTGTATGTGTGGTAGGTAGGTAGCACTGCCTTGATAGTATTCTTCATTTAATGCACTGTACGGAGTACTGTAGTTACCTGTTACGCCCGTTTTACTTGAATAATAAGATAGCAACATAATATGACAGAAAAGAAAAGAAAAAAAGAAAAGAAAAAAAGAAAAGAAAAAAGGAGAGAGGTGTGCAGAGTACGCGGGCGAGCAGCCGTTGGGTTCGGTTCGGTTACACTACATATAACTAACTAATACTGTATAACGACGTTAGCTGGCGGCGCGAATTATTCTGTGTAACGACACAAGGAACAGGTTCCGAACGGGGTACGAGAGTAGATAGTTTCTTTTTTTTTTTTAAGGGGGGGGGGAATTGCGAAGAGTACAATCTATCTCGTTAGGGAGAATATCATGGCATGCGATACGTATATCCGATATATACATCTAGTATTTAAGCGTTGCGTGAACATGCTTTGAAAAAGAAATGAGAACATGAGCATGAGCATGAGAAATGTGTGAATGAGAATTAAGGCCGTCAAATAAAAGAAAGCTGGTTAAACCTTTGGATAGCTAGCTGACCTCCAAACCATGCAGATGGGGGGGAACCGGGAGTGGCGGATTTAAAACCAAGATCCGAAATTCCTTGAAACGCCTTGCCGGGTAAGCAGAAGAAGGGGGAAATAAACGTATGAAAAGGAAGGAAGCTATTGCTCGAAATGTAGGTAATAATGGGTGAGCAGTGCAGTGCAGAACAATAGAGCGCCAAAAATATGCAGCCAAAACCTGCCAAGGAAGACCAGCAAATCGAAAAGTTGGGATGAAAGGTAACTTGTTCATCATGCATATCGAAAGCCCAGGAAATCGTGATGGTAATGAAGCAAAAGAAAACACATTCCAAAGTCCATAGAGAACCAAAAGCGGGCCGACAACGACAAGGTAAAACATTATGATAACAGCTTATACTGAGTTAATTCCAAACCCGCCAGCTGCTCATCACACTTCTTCAGCGTACGTTCAATTGACGGAATGGCACATTTGGCATGGTCGTAATAATAAGTGCTTGTGCGTTGGGCGGCAGGGAAATACAGGCCATCTCTGAAGCGGTGGGCGAATTGTTCAAAGCAGAGGCCCGTAAAGGGAGGGTCCGGCCGATTGGGGAAGAGATGAAGGGCTTTCAGTCGTTTCGTCAAGGCTCCTAGCATGAGCGAGTCGCATTCAAAACTGCAGTGCTCTTTCTCGAGGTAATCTGCCAGCTGGACGTGGAGGAGGGAAACTATGCGGGATATAGAGTCGATGCGTTGGCCGTTGATTGCATCTGAGGTTGTATTTGATTTGTTTTCTTTTAGCATATGATCGATTCTGATGTTTGATAACCGTTTTATGTGGGTGTTGAATTGCATTTTCTAGAAAGAAAAAAAGCTGTATCAAATTTATTTACTCACCAACAATGGATGCGGGAATAGGAAGGTCTGCTAATGGAAGATTCTGCCTGCCTTGTCGTAGCGCGAGTCGAGTTAGGTATTTGAATTCTTCGGGCCGATTGAATACCCAGCAAATACATATCCACCCGGGGATATCGTCCGTGTATGTCTGGGGGATGTCGGGTTTGAGTTTCTCGAACCAGAAGTTTGCAAATATCTCGACGGCTTCGTGGACATCGTACTTGTCAGCTAGAACAGCGACCTGAGTATAGGTATCAAGGTCGAGCTCTGTTGGAACCCTTCGCATGTAGCCATGGATTATGTTCAAAATGATAAGAAATGCATCGGGATCGTCGGCAGGAAGAGGTATTTCAACACTCCCGGTCTCGTGAAGCGCGTTACATTCGCTGAATTTGCGCTGAAGCATGGCGCGGAAAACCGTGGACGCGAGAATTAAATGCCGTGAAGAAGCTCGTACGAAAACCTCTGTTTAGTAGGGCGTTAGGACTGCAGTAAAAATGATCGTCTCAGGGCCAAGCTGCTTATATTCACCTTGCTCGCAAGTGAGTATATCATTGTCATCTGCCGTATTCAGTAGCTCTGTGTCCACAGCGATAGAACCGTTTTGTTTTGCGACAGTACTGTCAAAGTCCTCCCCTAATTCAGATATAATCTCACATTCGAGGTATCTTGTCATGATAAGCATCACATCGCCCTCCGGGTCCAGGTTGTGGACCTCGGGGGCCATCCGATCAAGTTTCGAAACCGCGGGGGCAGCTGGGCTAATAGCCGAAGGCATCTTGAAAACGCAGATAATTAACAGGCGGCAGGTACATACATTGCAGATTCCCAAGGCGCTTGAGAGAGGCGGAGGGGGGGACAGAGCGTTTATACTGGATTTAAAGAAGAAAACACGAGGTTTTAGTTCTATTACCTCATTATGACCAAGAATACAGCGTTTGCTCTGAGGAATCCTGGTCGTGTGATGGAGATCGAGGAGGGCGGCGGGTGTTGGTTCTTCACAGCTGAATCGGAAACCCATGTAGGCTTTTTCCTACGTGGCAGCTGTTATTTGCTGGTGAATCTCGGGCATATTAAAGGAGCACAGCCGTCCGTTGCGCACGCATATCGAGCGTTGAGCCAACCGACTTGGTACGCTGCACTTGAAGAAATGGGAATGCGTAACCAAACTGGATTCCACAAGTAAAATTCCAAGATGGGCCAACTTTTACAGTAGCCATGTTCCGAACCCTAGTTGCCAACATCATAGCATCACTCGCAGATAACCCAACCACAGAAATGGTCGACTCGGTTCCAGATGCCATAATCACATCAACCCCAGTATGGGGTTAATCGCCGCGGGCAATCATGAGTGTTCGTTTAAAGAGACAGGACACGGGCCTAATGGTCATGACTCTGATCCATTCGGGAGTCAGCAATACCAGTAATAGGTAGAACTGGTTGTCACGTTGATATTTCGTCTTGACTACATCCGTAGATAGATTGTCACCCGGCTCGTACAAAGCAATCCCTGCAAATATTAGCAATATAGGAGCCACAAGATCCCGGCAATCCAGCGTCAAAAATGTTGGGTAGTACTCAGTTGGAGCTAGGGGCTGGTAAATCGAAGCCAAAAAATTTCTCGGGTGCAAGCTGGGCATTAACTCGGGGAGAGAGCTGCATGGGTGGTGGGGGTACATGTATGTATGTACAGGGACTTGTTACACCTTGACATGAAAGAAAATACCCCTGAAGCTTCGCACTGGACGTGGAGATGCGATGCATCAGCGAGTGGCGGGCCGAAACAGGAAACAAAGAAACTCCTTTCTAGTGCAGCCATTTCTTGTTGTCACAGCCCCGACGCAGGTGCAGATACCCGCATAACAGTCCTAGTACGGAGTAGTTAACTATCTCTCTCCATACGATGGACAAATTCAAAGTGTCGACAACTAAGAACTGACAGACCCCAACCCGGGCTTAGTTGGGCGGTCACGTGACAAGCCCTAATTAATTAATTCGATTGTCGCCGCCAACTCCTGAGTGCAACGACAATAATGAATCATCTTGAATTGTGTGTAATTGGAATTTTCGAATTCAACAATCTTTTCTCACCCTTGCAACCAGAGAAAAGCTGCCCCATTATAGGGCCATTCGGTTTTGACGCCCGCACCGTATCCCTCTTTTGACTCGTTATTGGCCGGAACAATGGCATGGTGTCCTCCCCCCAGTTAAAACACCCCTGAATCCGGATGTCCTGCACCATCGGTCGCCGAAACCATGGGAGCAGAAAATATGAAGCCATTGCAATAATGAGTACGGAGTACCATTGCAGTAGACCTATGCAGCCGCAACGCACAAGGTCTAGCTTTCTCACCCAGATGAAGGAAGGCGACCTATTTCGACAAACGAAATCTAGAACTTCGTTCCCTAAAAAGCACGCGCTCCATAAATTTGGCTTTTCCGTTGTTTTGCTGGGAATTTTGAACAGTTTTCATTTATTTGTTACTCAATCTAAAGACCCAGTAACTTGGGACTGCGATTTTCCGCTTTCTGGGCTGAAATACCCCCCACCATTGGTCCTTGTAACTAGGACGGGACGCTTGTGGTGCTTTTTGCTTCTCTAACTCCTTCATATTTCCCTCTTTACGAGTCCTATTTTTTGATAGGAGAAAGGTCAGACATCTCCCACAGCTCGCGTACACATCACAAACACCCAAGTACATGTACCATTATCTCGCTATGCAAACCAGGAGTTATCTGCATAATGCCATCGATAACGAAATTGTTTCCCAAATCTTCGGCCTCCAACGCCATTTTGATATCAACGCATCCAAATCTCAGCAACAAGCCCAGGGCCAATGGGAAACCCTGCGATGGTCGAATCCACAACTGTGCCCTGCATCAGTCGTCAGGGATTTGATTCTACCAATGAGGAACGCTCTACATCCGTCCGTCAAATGTGATTAGTTAGCACCTTACTATGACGTGCCAACAGAAACGGAGGATCAGAAATTCACCCTTCTCTTTTCCGAATAAACCGACCGAAAATAGTCAAGCGGATTTAGAACCTGATCACGGAAAAATGAGTTTATACAGTACATCCCCCCGCTAAATAAAAAAATAAACAGCAGAGCCCTGATAGCTTGTGACAGCTGACAACCTTGAAGGGGATCGCTTGGCCTTGCTAGCACAAACCGCCAATTACATATGGCCTGTTGTTCAGTGCGCCGCCGTGGCATCTTGATCTGTTCTGTGGGAGATATCCCATGTGGCTCTCAGAGTATGGGCGGGTACCCTTTACTCCTAGGGTTTGGCTTAATGCGCGTCAAGAAGCAGGAGTGCTCCCCACGATGTGCGATGAATCGGGAGTAGCCGGGAAAATATTTCCCAGGTCATTTACAATATTTCACTCGAACAAGTCGAGTCGCAGCAGCTCGATAGCCGAGATCGGCCTCGGATTTTTGTACTGTATGTACAGAGTTTTTCGAATCCAAGGTCCAAGGCTAGGATAAACCCCCAAAGATAACTCCGTGGGGGGTACCTCCATTACCTCTTCACCATTCCATTTGTTCTTCAGTGGAGCGGCGACTTGCATCAGCCCAGTTGGAATTCCTATCTATGCTCCAGCCAGGCCTTTCCAGGTATCTTCTTCTTCAAAAACACACACCCCATGGGCCAATCGAGCTATGCATTAGGCACATAGAATCTGCATCACGATCCGTTTCAGAGTACAGTAGCTTGATTTGTCCCATAACTAACATCCGACAATTCCTATTCACGGATACCCCAGCCCCACCAATCAACCCGTAGGGAATGATTGTATGTATGTACAGGATACAAAACAAGATATAAATTTTCTAGCCAAGCACTAAATGTCGAATGCGAGGGGCGCTTGATGTGTTCTTATGACGTTGAACCTCAGCTAGCTTGGATAGGTTGTTCGGAGTATGTAAGTTAGGGTTATGACTGGTGGTTGGCGCAGTGGTCAGCAGGTCGAGGGGTCCAAGCTCAGCAACTCTCGATGCATGTGCCTGATGCGCCTGAGCGTGGCAGCCACGATATGAACCAGTTACGTATTTAAGGAGTTGATCCTGGATTTTGTCAAGCGGAAGAGCTATTTTTCGGGGATTTTTCAGCCCAGCATAAATAAGCTGGTGATTATGTCACGGAGCCAGATGCCTCGGATGCTTATTTTAATGCAGAGTTTCTAGTTCTTGTATGGACTACCATTTTATCTTGTAGCGTGCTCGCCCTGCCGGCCACATGCACTGTTTCCCTATTGAGACCTTAATATGGATTCAAGATCTCCCACGCTCTATATCCAAAGCAGGTTTATCGGTAATAGAAAACGCCATCTATGCTGTTCAGGGTAACAAATCCGTCCTAGGACCCGAAAATTCGCGTGAAAAAAAAACAAAAAAAACGTGTACATCAATAATGCAAGATGCAAAGCACGGTATTGATGTGCACATCTACCCCCCCACGTGGGATAAACCAAGGCGCTGGGAGAATTGGGCAGGGGGGCAAACGACTTTGAAGGAAGGAAATGGCTGTTGTTCCCCACAGCGGACAATTGATACAAAGTAAAGCAAGGGAACCTTCTTCAAGTCTTCCCCCTGTTCGACACGTGGTACATACGCACCCGAGTGCGGCAGAGCCACAAACCCCCTTTTGACGTTAAACCTGCACTGGCTAGATATCCGTAGATTTGACCGTACTTTTTCTTTTCTTTTTCTTTTTCTTTTCCTTTTCTTTTTTCCCTTTGCCTAATTGCGTGTAGTCTCCGAAAAAGCCCTAATGGCACGTGTGTATTATGCCAGGCCAAGGGGACTTGGGTATAAAATGCAGGAACACTTATTTACGCGGACATAAAGGAGCGATGGTAGCCCGATATAAAAGAATTGTAGTGGAGATTCGGTGAAGAAAAGCAGCGTGGGGCAAGGGGGGGACCACACTAGCGAAAAGGTGGACGTAGTTAGGCTCGAAAGGACTGAGTAGAAACTAAGTAAATGTTAGATCTGACACAAATCATAAATTCCCAAGAGCAGCAGCGATTGGGCTCCGTAGAAAACGTGAGTGTAAGCACTTGAAGTGGCCCTTCGAAACCGGCCAGTATCTTGGCCTCATTCGACTCACATTTGAGAGACAGATGTATGCAGCGGTGTTTCCCCCCCGTCCTCGCCACAATTAATCACGCTGCATTGTGGTTGCCACAGGAGGATTTATTAAAGGGTAGTGGTTGCCTGGGAAATGAACCCCTTGTCGCAAAAGGCCGAATTAAACGTAGATTTCTAGACTGACAGAATCGGCTAGAGGCTTTATAGAAGGGAATAGAAGAATGACAGGAAGTTGGAAATAATGCTTGGGATCATTGGCATCATTGGCATCATGAGCTGGGAGAGATGCTTATCAATGCTTAGAAATTTTCGGTGCCACGAAACAGGCCAAGAAAAAAGGGGGGAGGAATTGATAATGTACGGGGTTTCAGAGGAGTCATGCCAAAATGATGCATGTACATACAAAGGTGAAGATATATGTAATCTGTTATCGTTGCAGAACAAAAAATTCGTTCGCACGATACCCAGAAAGAAAATCCGCATGAGGAAGACAATCCAAAAAATGAAGGGCGTAGGAATAACAGTGTGTGTGTATGGCCATCAGTTAAGGGCGGATGGGGAGAGTGGGTAAAAAATAGACCAAAAGCAAATAATCATGTCTAATCAACATCCAACAGGTCTTTGCCCTCAACAACGCTGATTATATCACCGGTTATCCCATCCGTGACAGCAATTACTTGATTTAAGGTACTTTTCGCTGCAGTAACATGACCGGCGGCATGTTCGGGGCAGACTTCATTCTGCTTGATAACCAACTCCTTTACCTCCTTAATGGTACTATTCTTTGGCACATGGAACCAATCCTTCTTATGAACAATCACATCGGCAGCATACGGAAGATCCTGTAGCGCAATGTCAAAGTTTTTCTCGTCTGAGAGTTTGCGAACCTGCTCTGGTGGTATAATTGCGGTTGGAGACAGCAGGACCCAAGACCTGGCTGCTGGAGAGCGAACTGCCTTTCTTAATACGTCCATTAAACTTGTTTCCCATAGTTGTTGAGAGGATTGTGGTGATATAGGATGAATTAAAGAAAATGGTGTGCCGATATCAGATATGCAACGGTCGTGATTTGGCGAAGGAGCTGGAGCTATTTGTGGTTCTCGTTTTGGGAGCAGCGGTTCTGAAAATATTGTGTTTGCAGATGTCGAGCTAGATTCAGACTCCGAAACTGGAGTAATAGATACAGCCGACGCGGCGCCAATTGCGCCCCCAGGATGAAACCCTTTGAATACCTCTGCTGGACCTCTGCCTGGTGAATTATATAGCTTCCTGGACGTTGCTAATGCCAATGCATCACCTAGGGCGAGCGCTACTGTAGTAGAAGTCATTGGGGCCGGTAAACCAAAGGAGACGTCTTCATGCTCGTGAACCGGCGCCGTCAACAGAATGGGGTCGGGGCTATTTGAGCCAGCTAAAAGTGGACACGAATCGGGATGCTCATGAGCGGTGATGGCAATTAGTGGTACTGTTTCTGGAAGATAGGGCTGAAGACGAATTAGCTCCGGTGTCCTTCCCGAGAAGGTTATTAAAAGTAAGGCGTCATCCTAAACGGTTGAAAGAACTACTGTTAGACACTATCGCCAATTTCCCACATGTTCACAGGAAAGAACCACAGCAGCGGGGGTAGGTACCGGTCGAATCATCCCAAGATCCCCGTGTAGTGCTTCTGTTGGATGCAAAAATGCGCTCTGGACTCCCAGACTATTCATAGTGGCTACCACCTTCTCTGCAATCTTCCCACTTTTCCCGACCCCGGAAATAACCAGCTTCCCTCCTGACCTCACGGTATTGGCCACTGTTGTCACTGCGCGCTCAATACTGTCCTGAGCAAATTTATCCGTCGCATAGATTCTTTCTAGGTGCGCAAGCGCGGCCCGTTCGGTCGAGATGACGTGAATTACCGTGCAGGTCGAGGGAGATATGCAGTCTCCTGGTGAAACTAGTGGACCATCCGGATCCGGTGGGGTCATTGGTAGGGAAGGAAAAACACCGTTAATTTTCGGCATCTTGGTCCGGATTGGAGGTGAGGGGGAGATAGCGACGCGCCGCCGTTTGCGGGCCATTGGAAAGGACGTCATTTCGAGCCTTTCACACAAACGGCGATTTAAAAGTATCGAAACGGATACTACTAAGTCTAGTAAGAAAAAGAAAGAGGAGACAGGTGTATGTTGCAAAACACCATTCGAACCCGATAAAAATAACTAAGGAAAAAGGTTTTCCTGGCCGAAGCCGGAGAATTGCCCTATAGCCTCATCTTTCCGCTAAAAGAAAAACGAGAGGAGTCTGGCAGAAGAAGAAAAAGAGGCAATTCGCAAGTGCATTCATTTAATAACGTCAGAGAACCGGGTAGGAAAACTGTAGTATCTGATAGTCGGGTGGGCGGATGAGTCGGGCAACAGGAGGGCCCTGGCAAAAGGAAACCTGTAAGGAAAGTGGTAGACAGGAACTGAGACGGCCAGAGCAAGGCTCAACCTCACCTGGCGATCTACTCTATGAAAACAAAAAGGAATGGTGCTCGATGGTGCAAACTAAGGGGGAAAAAAGAAGGAAAAAAGAGAGGGGCTCGGGGAGGTGAAAAGAAAGTTAAGATAGCTACAGCACCTTTTGCGGCGGACTAACGATAAGACTGCTTAGTCATTGGCGGGGTGGTGACATTACCCAGGGCTAGCCTCGGAGTTCAGGAATTCCGCTGGGCAAACAAACACATGAATGCAATGACAGGAGGCAGAATATATTGCCCATGGAGATAGATATAAACGGGATGGACATGTCCGTCGATTGGTATAAATATCCTCCTCCTACACAGTATATTTCTGCATTGCAGTGTAAATTTTGATGATTCCACATCAACGGAACATGGGAACTTGGCGCGGACTATTTGGTTCCCAACCCCCAGATCGGCTGCGAGGAATGCAGAAAACCGTAAAAGGAAGGGTATTTCCGGCTCACGCCGACGCCAATTTGGAATAATCTTGCGTCCATCTAGTATCACCTCACGTTAATTGGGGCCCCTGAACCTGTCCTATCACAAGCCTTGCACGTCATCGTGGTGTCAACTAGGGGTATGATGCCATCTCATCGCTGGTGGGTATGAATTACTAATGCAAGTGCGCAAATATCCCGCTGCTGTGCTCTCAATGGTAGTCATGACATTAATATGGGTTGATCAGAACAATGTGAATTTAGTAATACAATGTGCCATAAAGTAAAATAAATCGAAAGAAGAAAATATCCCCAACAAACCTCGGGACGAGCACGAGTTGGTGCGGCAGGGCGCGTGTATTTTGGCAGTCGAAGCGGGGTTCCAATGAAGATGCATCAACTGATTCGTTGCTCATATTCGACTGGCCCATCTATTTTGAGGTTGTCAATGGCTTCACACCTCTATGGATTGCAGCAATTCCCATGGTGAGGTTCTCATAGCCCCGCCCAGGTGTCATAAAACCAGCTTTCTGGATCATCCCGCGGAATTGCTCCTGGCTTGGGAATTTTTCAATACTTTCAACCAAGTACTGGTAGCTCGACCGGTCGCCTGCCACCAGGTGCCCGATCAAAGGAATTGCACCGAAACTCCACTGTTTGTATACTTGGTCAAACATGCCATTTGTAACCTTGCTGAATTCCAAACACGCAAAGACACCACCGGGTTTCAATACACGGAAGGCTTCATTGAGTGCAGCTTGCTTATCGGTAAAATTCCGGATGCCGAACGCCACAGTATACAGATCAATCGAGTTATCAGGAATCATGGGGATGGATTCCGCGTTGCCCTGCATAAAAGATAACCTATCCGTATTATAGTATGGTGTCTCGAGACTCCGCTTCTTTCCCTCTGCGAGCATGTCTGGGTTGATGTCTGCTATGGTCACGCGTGTTTTATGGTCATTATTGATGTTCGTCGCATGGTCAAGCATCCGAAAGGCAATATCTCCAGTGCCCCCAGCGACGTCGAGAATATTCCACCCTTGCTCCTCGTCGGGGTTGTTCCTCGGATATGGTGAACCGGGATTTAAGCCTCGAACAAAGTGGTCCTTCCAGAGGCGGTGGATTCCCAGCGACATGAAATCGTTCATTGTGTCATATGAGCTAGCAACAGCGCTGAAAACAGCTCCCACTATTTCATGCTGTTAGCTTCTAACGAGGAAAAAAGGATATAGAAACAAATCAGAAACGTACCTCTAGCTTCCTTTTCAGCTTCCGGGACAGTTTCGAATCCGAAATGAGTCGTTCGTCCATCGTGGCCTGGCTTTGAAGCCTCTGGCCGTCGCGCTCGGATCGAGCAGGAAAAGCATCGGTGCGGAGTCGGAGGGGTGAATGATCGGCGCTTGGCACTGTAATGAAGACTACGCCAGAGTGCTCTTGATGACATGTTGGGCAAGGTCAAAAGTCCAACGTCTCTGATCTATTGTTGCGGCGTTGTTGACAGAGCTCTCTTGTTGTTCGACGTCGGCTGCTGCTGGCTTCGTGGTCGGATATTTTTCCGGCGCACGGGCGCCAAGACACACCAACCCCTTCCCGCAGAGCCTCACTTCTATCAAAGTGCAACGAATTAACGACAGAGAGGAGGCTTGGAGCTCAATTCATAAGATCCCACTCCTGCTACTATTTGAGATTGAAATAATTATTGTGATGAATGTTTTCACTCTATCTTTATATGAATTTGACTCAGTTGGGACTGATACGCCTAGGATAGCTACGGGCTGTCCCAAGAGTTGCCAGATGCTAAAGCATCAGCGACCAACTTTAGGCCAGTTCCCCCAGAATATTTGATCCGGTATTAAAGACTAAAAGGGTTTCTCCTGTAGGAGCCCATTTGGCGGGCGTCCGAACAGCCACAGAACAGGACCTCGCGCCGCTCGTCAGAAATTTATTGAGTGACACATTTTACCACCCTAGCAAGACAGCCATTCATACGAAGACATAGTACATACATCTCTATCTGCGAGACTAAACGAGAGCCTGGTCGATGCAGTGCCATGCATCATCACCGGAGAATGTACCGAATGAGAAGCCACTTTGAGATTGTGAATCTTTACGACTCAGCACAAATAAAACCAATCTACGATATAAATGAAAGTACCCAGCCCAGATGGGTATTTGTCACAATGCCTACCTGAAAGTCTGGAATATTTGCTGGTTCCCTGCGAAGTGTGAAGTTTTCCCAACATAATTAGGCCCTTACTGCGCTTCTTGAAAGCGCCCTAAACTGATATCGTCTCCCTCTGGTGCGGATAGATGCCACATTCCATTCGTTAAGTCGACGTGGCTAATGAGCTGCAAGTCCGCAAGAATCCATGAATGTTGCAATGGGACAGAGAATGTTCCACTGACACGTCGAAAATATCTGTACAAATAATACAAATTCCAGCTCTCCATCCCCATATAAATTCCGAGTTAAAGAAATCTTCAAATCAATTATCAGAGAAATTAAAAACACAATTCCTCAGCTTCATAGCCATGTAAAGAACTCTATGCCATACAACCACTCCTCCCTGCAGCTCATCAATGGCTAACTTCAACCCGCTGCTTAGAACCATTTCACACCACAGGCACACTCTTACTCTCAATGGCAGGTTTCCTCTCGTTGTCGAAAGTTGCTTTCTCGTGTCGGATAGCACGCCGCGTGGCTAGTTCACACCTCAAATCAGCTGATTGAATGCCTTCATCAAAAGACAAGATCTGCAACTGCCAGTGTTCAAGACCACGAAATGCTCAAAGGCTATTCATATAAAGTACGGAGGCTACCCATATTCTGGTTTAAAATATGCCGTTCCGGCAAGCAAGGATGTCTTTTCTATCTAACATGCCGAAATTAAAGGGCCAACGACCATGGCCTTGAATGTTGATGGTGCATTCTACTGGGTAGTGAGATGCGCAGCCTCCATGCTGAGAATGATTTCACGGTCGACGTGACCAAACTATCCCACCTCCTTGAGGTGCTGGAACTTGGAAGATCTGAAATCGTGGGCAGAAGGAGAACGCCACACCACGGATCAACTTGAACTTTAAGAAACGGGAAAACCCGAACCATTTGTTTGAATTCTTAACTTTTTGATGAACGCAAAAAGTTAAGTTACCCGTGGAAAGATCTCTGCGGGGAGCTGAACAATTATCTTTATGCACAAAGTTCTGCGAACTGGGAACTTGGGAAGCAGCTTATCCCGAACCCCTGAGATGAGATGAAAGTTTGGTCGTGTTTCATGATAGATTCTCTCACATTTTCTCGCCCCAACCAATCGCCATCACCAGACGGCCAACCTTCTGGTCTGGTTCGGTGCATGCGGCGCTTATCAGTCTGCCCATTGCGGGTTGGAGCTGACATCGTTCATTTCATGAACCCAAACTTCTGTATCCAATTAGCTTTTCTCTATTCCAACACTCACACCGTGCGCCGCTAGCACTCTACAAAGCTTGCGGTGGCTACCTGTCGAAATGGGCGCCGAGCCGGCTTTTAACGGGGATTTCGGAGACATAAATGTCCCTCGCGAGCCAGAAACGCGACGATGCGCGGATGTGCATATAGAAGATAGTGGGTGGGTGCCGCGAGTAGTTACTGCAGTGGCCATTCGGCAAGGAAAACCGGAGACACGCATTCATTGGTCTCTATCTCTACCCCGCAAATCTCCAGGAGCAACGGCGATCCTGAAGTTAAAAAATGGTAACATCTTGGTCCAACGTGGGGAGCAACGCAGCGCCTCTTTCAGTCACTCACTGATACTCAGGGGCTGCCTCAGTACCAGATCGGACATGTAAATGTCGCATGTTTACGCGGTGTCGATCATCTTTGCATCTAGTCCGCGAAACAGTTAGAGCGCGACCCAGGGGACATGCGCCAGGTTTAAGCGATACCCATGCGCATGAATCAGGTGATATTGTATGTTAACATCGGGACCAGGTCAAAAAATTAAATACCTGGATGGTTGTTGTTTCTCTCCCCACTGATTCGATGAAAATATCGGCGTCAGCTCGAGAAAAGTGTAAAGCCACGACCAGATCCCGTAAAATCAAATTTTGAAACTCTCAATGGGCTTTTGAGTTTCGGCTAAAACGCCATCATTATATTGGCTTTAATGCAAACATCAGCCGTTAATACGTGCCATGTTTTTAACCAAACTTTCCGAGTTGAGATGTGCCTGTGCTAAGATTCGAGAAGTATCGAACTTTCGCGAAGAACGCTATTGACAGCCACCAAGTTCAAAACCGGACCTCTTGACTTTGGAATGAAGTTTAGAGAGCAATGGCACACACCCATCTAACTCGACTCGCACGTCGCATGCACGGGGGTAAAAAAGGAACTGTTGTTGGTGACTCTCTGTCACGGGGAAGATGTGCGCAATGCACGAGGCTGCATGCTGCAAGGTTTGCATGATGAGGTACATGTAGAACTTTCAACAGATGAGAGTCACCTCGCAGCTGGGAACTGTTTGACTAAAATAATTGAATCCTTGACGATGCAGGGGCTAAAATATTACCCAAGTCGAACATCCCTACTATGTGTACTTTGTCGATCAAGTAAGAGCCCGTTGTCGACTCGGCGTCGAGACTCACTCTAGCGAGGCTAAGGCCCGTCAGCGATCTACCAGAAAAGCTGGACGCGGAAGATGGGCAAGGAATCTCCACATGTTCAATTCGCCGTCATCGTGCTATTCTCGCTTGGGCTTATGGCTCAGTCGCCCTTAGTGGCTCGTATCATCTCGGTGGCTGCGCTGGCTGAGAGTTTCACCTCAAACACTCTTCATATCAGTGATCGCGTTGCTGCGCCATTGATTTCCTGGCTTTTTTGATGCTTTTTTGGCTTTTGGAGTTTGGTGGTGAGAGCGTGGACCAAACGACGAAGGCTAATCTTTCGATGCGGCTAAGTCATAGTTACTAGCCCCGCCAACTACTTGCCGGGAGCAACAGACCGCTGTTTTAGGCTGCCAGTCGCATCGCCCATCCTCCCCACACGAACACGAAGACTTGCCCAACAACAACAGCAGCAGCCTTGGAATAATAATCAAAAGCAGGAGATAAGATGATCAATCTCACCTACATAGCTTCCAAGTGCAAGCGTGCCCAAAGCTAGTAGCACGTCGCCTCCATATTTCAATAGTGAAGCACCCTCACCATCATGTTTGAAGGATTACTCTCGAACGAACAAGATGGACCAGAGCACGACAGCAATTCCTGAGCGGCCCAAGCGTGTGCGGCGTTGGCATCATCGAGGCTTCACTGGCTGTTCTACTTGCAAAAGCAGACATGTTAGATGTGATGAGGCCTCGCCAGCCTGTCGTAACTGCATAAAACGAGGTCTTGAATGTGACGGCGCCCAAGGCACAGCGACGTTCAAATTCTACGGCCTTGACCAGTTTGCGACTGGCATTGAAAGTTCCAAACGGCGAAAACCAAAGACCGACAGAGAGGGCGACAAGTTCAACAAAAATAAAGAGAACGAATCCGACGTAGCAGCAGAAAGAGACATGCAGGATCCAGTCAAAGCACTAGTTCCAGCTCAATGCAATATCATCTCCAATACCATCACGAAGCCGAAGCCGTCGTTCCTCCCAGCCTCCATATCTTCACCAGCAGAACTTTATTACTCTCATTTCATTAATACCGTCTCGACCCTCTTAATTGTGTACGACACCGAATACAACCTAAACCCTTACCGCCATTTGTTCCCCAAGTTTGCCCATACGTCGAAAACGTTGCCGGAAGCAATGAAGGCTTTAGGAGCCCTCCAAATTGCGAATACAACGTCGGGAAAGGCTCAGCTGTGGCACATTCAGAATGCCGTAGCCATGTACGGCAAAACCGTGCGATCGCTGAGGCAAACATTACGAGCCGGACCAGCGCACTGGCAAATGACAGACCTTGCGACGTGTTTGTTACTTTGTTTTTTCGAGGTCAGATTTAGTTCTTTTTAAGCTAGATATTCTTTTTAGTAATACGTGGATAAATTTGCCTGCTGTCACTGCTTGGCGACTTACATTTTTACGCAGATGATGGATTCGGAGACGGCGAACTGGAAGGTCCATCTCCGCGGCATCCGCGACCTTTTTGAGGCTATGATGCAACCGATGCAACCGATTCAACCAATACCCACTCCTGCAACCAGCACCCCGCTCTCCAATAAGGGACCCGAGCCGCCGGAACTATCACTTAAGCGCTTCCTAATATCGCTTACAGCGTATCTTGATGTTGCTGGTGCCGTTGCTTCGAATGAGGGAACAGTCATCGAAGGTCCTTATTGGGAATCATACGGTGGTGGCTGGCAATATAATTTAGGTGTCTCTGGCTCTTTGCCAGAAGATTCACGCAACGCCGCCGTTTTATCAGCACTACGTCGTCACTGGTCTTTCCTGATGTGCATACAAACCGATATTAGCTCCTTTGCGAATGCCAAACGAAAGGGAATGTCCATCGAACATCAAAAGGCCACCAGGGAAAATCTTGAAACTCGACTTGTACTGTGGAGGTCGATGGTGCCTGAATGCTTCTCGATGATTGACTCGTCGCTCGAAAGTGCAACGAAAACTCACGGAAATTCGGAACTCCTGGAAGGCACGGCTTGCGTTGAAGCGTATGAAAAGGCCACGATTATTTATCTACACATGGTCTCCGTTGCTGGAGAGCGTGTACCCCGGACCTCACCTCCACATATAATAGCAGCTTCCAAGCGTGTCATAACCTTGTTCAGAGAATTTGGGCGGGGTGTTGGCCAATTGGGGATGCTCTGGGCCTTGTACATTGCTGCATTAGAGTCGAACGATCCCGCAGAACAGGAAATCCTGCGAGGAATCTTTACTGGCATGACGAGGTTTGGTTTCAAGGTGAGATAGCCCAGCACACCCTACTCTTTACTAACAATCACAAAATTGACCATTATCAGAACATTACCAAAGCGCTTGCAGTTTTGGAAAAGGCCTGGTTGCAAAAAGGAACTTTTGCCCAATACGAGTGGATCCAGGCGCCACATCTGGAAACGTCGCTGCTTCTACCATGACATAAGACTGATCGCAAACCGAAAAAAGATTACGAAATCAACACTTGTGAGTATTTCGAAAGTTACGCTCCATAGGCGTATGTTTGGAAGGCCGAAATATATGCAGCGAACACGAGACCATCATCCGTATCAAGAAGAGTATTCCCCGCGTAGTGGCATGGGAACGAACACCAAATTACGGGGCCCAAACAAGATGCACGCCCAAGCTTGAACTCGATGTTCCCTGAGCTTGACATCCGAAAAACAATATCGACAACTTTTAAACCCTTTGATGTCAAAATCACAAGATGAGAAGACTGTGTTATTTCAAATTCTGTTGCAATAGTGCTTTAGAGCACATAGGTGTGCTACCATAGCCGATTTCAGCATTACCTCTTGCCGCTTACAGTCGAAGGCCGCTCCATCGCGAATGATACCGCTAGCGCTGACATGGGTTAAAAAACAGGAATGAGACGACGATCTGATGATATATATGACGCAGACATTTTAATCGGGGCGATTTGATAATACTACTTCACAGAGCAGCCCATTCATGAGCGTCGCCGGTATTGGTCGATCTACTTTGGAGAACAGTTCGACTTTCCGAAACTTTCAAACAACCAAATACTATAAACACATTGTTAAGAGATGATGGAGGTTTTGTTAGCGGGCCCATGATCGCAGAACTTAGGCGGCGTGTTTCATTCACTACGTTCCTATGCAGTAGTTGTTTTGTGTATCCTATTTAGTACCCGGCTTGTTCACTCCTTAGTCACTCCTCCTGAGCAGTGGTATCCAGTTGAAATCAAAGCACGAGAGTACGTAATATACAGTACATAGATATATATATATTTAAGGCGGAGCATTTTACTATCTAACAATGATGGTTCGGCTTTGTTTCCTCTCGCGGTTCTGTTAGACACGTAAGAATCAAGGCTTTGACTGACCGCGCACTCCCCCTTGGAATCTGCAAGACCATAACGGCCTCACAACGGAGAAGAAGCGATTGGTCGTAGATGCCAATAACTACATGATTGGTGCATCGGAGTTAATGGTAATTGCGTCCATGTCTCCGAAAGTTCGAAGTGGCTGAAGCAGTGGAGTTAGGCGAGATTGACAACGCCAATTTTCATCGCAGGCGCTAGTTTCGTGCATCCATGTCCAAGAGCGATGATTGATGCAACAGCCCCGAATCAAACAGTCGGTAAGCTGGGCAGATGGCTGGAGGATCTTGCCGTGGCTGGTGCATCGTATGTAGATCTATTCCGCTGTTGCTGCTTGACATGCAAGGATTTCATTTTCTGGTCTTACGCTGCGTAATAAATGACTTTCGCATATATCTGTTCAGGAATGGAAGCGAGCCCCCAGTCACCGGGGAGGATGAAATCGAAGAGCACAGCAAAACCACCATTTGCATTTCGGCTGTAGTGGAAACTTAGAAGTGTTTGGGGTTCTTGAATCGAGTCAGACTGTCGGATATCCATCCCACAACGTGATAACTAACAACTTGGTAACTAACGTTCAGCCAGATTATGCAGCTTCGGACCGCCGGGAGCTTCTATTCTTGGGCCTTGGATACCAAGGAATCTGCCAAGGGCCTGTTGCGGATGCGAAACTCAGATTGATACAGATCTGACACTGCTCCAGTCCCTGCTTACCAGACAGGAGATGGCAGGCTGGTTTCGCCTGCCGCTGATGTCAAGGGCAGCGGCGACTTTTTCCCGCCTCTGACTGAAGCTTGTTTGAACTCATTCTCTGGATAATAAATAGAGCCTGTCTTGCCAAATCGATTATTATCCAGATATTTTCTTCCTCCACGGTGTTGTTGTTGCTGTTGTTTTGACAAAGCTTGCTGCTAGGTGGCGCAACGAAGGGCTAAATCCGGCTTGCCCACGTGTGTCAAGAAACTCCTCCGAAAGGTCAATCAATCTATGGCCGCCAGCCTACATCGAGAGTGCATATATATAGTCTGCTGAGCTCCCTTGTAGCCGTCTTTCAGAGGCCTGCTCACTCTGTGCTGGGGCTTTCTCATGTTATCATCCTCGAAGCGCAACCCATCGGGCAATTTGAGGGAACTGTCAGCTGCTTTTATTCCTTCTATAGAGTCTTGGTCACAGCATTAACACACACAAGCCTTTAATACCCGATACCCAACGCCAAATGCCAGAAAACATGGAGAAACACCAAGACATCCCCAGCATAATAGACCATGACACCGAAAGCCTTGAACCTCTCCTCCCTGAGGAACATGTCACCTCTGGCCCGAAGCGAATGTCTCTTTCGCGACTATGCCTATCCGCTCTGAAGATTCTGACTCTAACACTCCTGGTCGCTATAACTATACATAAATATTTTTCTTCATCGCCATCCACATCCTCACTACACACCGCTTCCCTCAGAGTCATCCCGCCCGTAGAGTTACAACACACACAGTCTGCCTACGAAGCCAGATGCGGTAACTCCCCCGCCGAAGCGCGCCAGCTGGGCTGCCGCTTTGACATGATAAGTTTCAGCTGGCAACACACAGACTGCTGGGACGAAACACTGTACATGCGCTTCCTAACCCGGTATAAAACTACCTGGTACTGGGAGACACTAGACGGAGAACCCGTGCCGGCCGATGAAGTGTTGGCGGGCCAGCATCAAGTCCTGAATACGACGTGGGGTTTTTACATCGTCCATTGTCTGTATGCGATGGAACGAGCGGCGCAGGGTTCGCCCGCGTCACGGTTGACGCGGGTGGATGCACGACGGCGGCTGTTAGAGGATTGGTCGCCCCCGTATCTGCATGCAAAGCAGTGCATGCTTGATCTGATGAATCCGGGGAGGCATGCGCGGACAACGATGATGACCACTACGAGGATGTGGTATCCGGCTTGCGAACCGATATCGGCCAATTGACCGGTTGATTGATTGATCGACTGAATTGAGCATGTGAGGTGCCCGACTGGGCTTTAATTGTGTGATATATGGGCGGGACGGGCGGCGTTTTATGGACTTTTCGGATGAGGTTAAATACCCCCGTTTGTTTTTTTTTTCTTTTTAGATCATCGTTTATGCATGCATAGAGCCAGTGGAGTTTTGGGGGTATGTATTTTGTATACAGCACAACAGCGAACCAATATATACCCGAACATTAGAAAGCTGTCTATACGTTGTGCAGCAGGAGCCAAAGAGTATTATAGCCAGCCGTCCAGGGCATCTACCGTAGGAGGATCTGGAGCGCTCCTCAGCCACAGCGAATCTTGAACAGCTCAACAAATGATCTAGTTAATACTAAATCGGAAATTTTACCATGTAATCAAACGCCATTGAAAGCACGCAGGGGCGACAAAACCTGAGGTTTTCATAATAGATTTGGGCCAATGCGACCCATACCAGGAGGTTGAAAACTTCCGAGGAGCTTGAAGAATGAGATATGCATTATCCACGAATTCTGCACTGGAACCAACACCAGCCTCCAGGAATGCATGTATAACTTGCTAAAATAGAAGAATGTTAAGAGGGAGATGCTGGAGGCCGTATGGTTTCGAATATGCTATCGTCCAACGCGCGGTGCTTCAGATGTGTTTCAATCTATTAATGGAGGACATAGAGGCCAGCATATCTTCACGGTATCTCTTTGATATACCAGTGTAACGTTATATTCACCGCTTGCTAAATATATTCCCCTCTTCAGCATTTGGTCACTTGCAGAGGTGGAACATCCACAGGTGGGATGATATTTTGAAGAAAAAGCTGGAGTATGGCTTGGCGTGCTCTCTTGGCAGGAAGTTGATATTTTCCTGGGGGCAAAAACTTATTTTTCCCGTGATGCAACGGGCTCAAGCTCTCTCACTTGATAATGCCGACCATTTTCGTATATGCAACCCCGGTCTAAAATACGTTACGGCAAAATCTCAGATTCGGGAACTGTCAGCTCTTCTCCCACGCCACGGAGGTACAGCCCCTCTTTTCTATCATGCGTTGATCCCATTCGACTTAAGACGGGAGGACAGTTGGCCATCCAAATGATGCTTGCCTGCAATCTGAATGAGACTTCGTTTCCAAAAACGTCATATCACATTTACCTCCAGTTATATATACTAGGATTCTTTTTTGTTTATGTACAGGTGCACTGTTTGCATAGCAAATATCAATATAGCCGCCCAGAAAGAAAAATATCCCCCGTTATCCATTTATCCTGATCCTCGTCTTCAGGAGTGGGCATCAGCAACCACAGCCCGGTGGTCGGAGAAGAAAATGCCATCGTCAAACTTATTCGGTAGCACCGCGTAGCGGTTTACGTCCCAGGTGCCCTTGTCACCCCATCCGCAGAGATTGCCGTCACCCACGAACACATAGTCGAGTCGCGAAAGCCCAACCTCCGAGTTGAAACCGGTAAATGTCTTGCGGTGCCCGTAAACATTCTTGTCTCCGAGTGTCTTAACTGGGTCCACCAGAATCTTGGACTCGGTGACCACTTGGTATGCCTCCTGTCCTTCCTCGCTGTTGAAATCGCCAGTAAGCATGACACCGGTAATCTTGCACTTGTACTCCCGCTTCTTCTTATAATCGCCGATGAGTTTGAGGATGAGCTCCGATCCGTGCAGACGGGCGGCCGAGACCTGGTGGTCGAGATGCGTGTTCATAACCAAGACCAGTGCCCTCGTCCGCTTGTGCCTGAAAACACCAATGGTGACGATCCGGCGATTTGTGGCGCCCCATCCATAAGAAGGAACGTCAGGAGTCTCCGACAACCATTTCGTATCGGTCTCGATGGGCTCCCAGAGCGATTTGCGATAGAGGATGGGGGAGTATTCTCCACTCTGTTTACCATCATCTCGCCCGACGCCAATATAAGCCCAGTCTTTCCCGCCGCTGCTGGGATGGTTGTTCAATCCGTTGACGACATCCTCGAGCTGGTTGTGCAGGACTTCTTGCATACCGACGAAGACGTTGTCATTTGCGCCCATTTCGTATGCGATTTGAGTGATCAGGTTACCGCGTCGCTCCGACCAAGCTTTCTCGTTTCCAGAGGGGTTTGCCGCATAACGAATATTGAAACTCATCAAACGGAGGGATAGAGACTTGTCCGGGAATGGCCATGTGCGAGACGCTGAGGGTGAGGGTGAGGCCGGGCTTCCATAAATTAAACTCGGCCAGAAGAAGAGAGTGGCGCAAACAGCAGTGATAAGACGGTTGAGGGGCGCCATTTTTCTTTTGGTAGTACCGAGCGTACTTTCAAATATCGACCCTTGAATTCTTGACAGTTTAATCGATGACTTTCTTCTTAATCTGGAGGGTTCATATTAGATATATATACTCGTTCATGAGCTTTCGTTTTGAGACTGGAGGTCTTGGACCAGGACCACGTGGTACGGCCTCGGATACTTTTTATTCCTTCTCATGTGCTTGTACCACAAGTTGGATAAAAGCTATGAAATCATTTTTACCAACAGAAATGCTCAGCCTGACCCATGTGTTTGGCACAACTCGCAGGATGGAGAACCGCGCTATCTTCAACCATAATAGCGCAGATCCACCGCCGCACGTGTAAGACTGCTTTGAACATCATTCGCTGAAAATGTCCCGAGAAAAATATCACTTGGGATAAACAAACACCCTATAAATTTTACAGTGTCTCTCTTCCACTCGAACTTTTCAACTAGTTTTCCAGCATCAACCAAGCGGGGAACTATAAGCTCGCTACTTACACGTGAGGCGTCAACACGGATTTGTTTAACCCAGCGACAAATCATGCACGTGTTGCGTCGTAGCGACACTATGTATGTCCTTCGTTCCCCCGCAGAAATAATATGCAACCTACTCAAACCATTCGCAACGAGGTACTACTCGATGTACGGCAAAACAACAAGCCAGCCCGTACCCCAACGGCCAACGGCCAACATCGCCGATAGCCTTGAGTCGCGTGTGGACCAGGGACGGTATTAGGACCAATCAATGTGGAAGACGTCAAAATAGCGTTAAGCTTAAGTTAGTTAAACTTCTTGGCATTAAGCTTAAATTAAGCGTGACAGGGGTCATATGCAGGGCTCCAGCCAATCAAACGAGATGGATGAAGCACAGGTGGGGAAGAAGGGACCGTGCTCCTGACGTCAGAAAGAGGATTCTTGGGGAGAAACATCTATATGCACCTTTTCTCGAACCGCCAAGGTGCTGATAATTAAAGGACCATTCCACTTTTGCTAATTTATGTTCCTGTCGCCGGTCTAGATTTATCCAGCCGTTTACCACTGCCGAAAGGACAACCATTTACACACCACAGGCTGTCCGCGATCTGACCCCGTGCACCGCTCTCCTCGGTACTTCGAATGCGTCGCTGGCCCGAATGATGAGGGTTGGAGGGATGAGTGCTATCACTGTGGGGTATAGTTTGTGGATAGGAATGCATTTTCCTGCCGCAATGACGCTTCGAGTAAATGGCCGAGATTGGATTTCGCCGGTACCAATGCCTGAGCAAAGGCGACACAGTTTGTTGTTAGTAAAATGAAATATGCTTCGAACCGGAGTAGAGCATCCCGACATAAAGTGGACACCATGTTAATTCCACTCAAGAAACTATACCTGATGAAAGTTGAGTGATATGGGAGAAGGCGGATGGGCCAATTGTTTTCGAAAGGGATTGTGTTATCGGCGAGAAGAAACCATTCCTGGGGAGATCAACCCCGCTGAAAATTTGTTGCTTGGGGCCGTATTTGAGTGGCTTTTCTGGGTCTGGGGCCACGCAACCAACACCCGTTTATTCTCGGTTGGATAGTGTCGTTGTCGGCCATGGACGAACAGAATGTCATCGCAGCGACTGGTGAGCAGACAAACTCTAAACCAATAAGTTGAAGTTGCCCAACCGTTCCTGACAGAGGTGGTGGTTTGTTGGGCCTGTGCAGCAGCTCTCACGGCAGGCGCAAACAGTGAGGGGAACTTCGGATACTTCTTGATTCCGGCCGTTAGCGGGGTTGAGAAACTCCAAGAACAGCATATTTCGATTTAAAGCGTTGGCAACTTTTGACAGAAACATCTCGAAGGTAACCTCAACCCCGCGGCATGGGAACCTCTGGTTCGTGAGCCTGTTCGTCGCAGTTGGGTCTGCTCTCGGGGAAAATGATAGGTACGGCCAACCCCCCAAGCTTCTTCTGCTCTGCATTGAGGATGGAATGGATAATTTTTATCCAAAAATGAGACTGAATCCCACCAAAATATCAGTACTAGAATTGCCCCAGGGTATGAGCGTCCTATGAAGAAACGGTATACCACGTTGTTATGACGTTTCCTCGAGAAGAAGCCATGTTTGGGGTTCGGTTCGATTCATATAAATGCCTCTATGGAAGCAGTGTGTTCATGCTAGTCCAGCGGTTGACTACAGGCAAAATTCAGAAGCGCTCTACCGTATAAAAGAGAATAAATAGCATTTTAAGATTTTAAAATGCACATCGCACTACAATTTATTGGCGTAGTGTCCCCAACTTCACCATTTTTTTCTTGACAGGGGCTTCAAAACTTGAGGCCGACAGGGTTTAATCGTGCATACGAAGGTGTTCCCCCCCCCCCCCCCACCTTGCCAATCAACTGTCAATCAAGCTCACCTTCCAGCCTTGAGAGTCACATCCTCCTACCAGGATTATATCGTTGGGAAGTAACATTAAATCCTTCGACGAATTCGGTGTTGGGGAATACAGTCGACGGCTGAGTTATGGGGGCCCCACGGCCATGAAACATCACTTTGCTCATTAATTCAAGCTTTCATGGTACTTGCCCACCTTGTCTGCTTTGCCTGTCCCTAATTTGTGCGGCCCCGTTAAAAAACGCGCTTTGCCAAGGATATGGCGGAGGTTGACAGGAGCCGTCAACGAAATTCTGACAAGAAGCACCTTTCTTAAGAACGATTCATAGGTGGTACCAAAAGGCTAACAGAAACATTGGTATTTATAAATAATCTATAGATATGACAACACTCCTCCCATGTGTGGTTGTGATGTGTTTGGGAACAAACTATTAGAAGGTGAAGAACTAACTATGAGAGCAGACTACGGCACTATATAAAAAATCAGCTCTTGAGGTAGAGTTACTACCTATCTTAAGATCTGTATACTAGACAAGGCAAGCTTACGCTGCGTAACCATCTCACAGAAGGATTCATGCTTATTCTACTGCTCAGCTGCTCTGGGAGATAAAAGACTCTGTTCTACTACCGTCAGTGTCAATGACGGAGACTGCGGGATATGATTATCTTATAAGTTGAGTCTATGAGATATTAATCAGCAAGTTTTGAAGAAATTCCTGTTTCAACTGATAATGAGAGCTTCTCTATCTCAACTCTATTATTGTATACACAACAGCTCAGAGAAGAGAGGGAGATATAAATCCGAACTGCAGAATGATTATCAAGCTATTCATATCGATCCTCCAGAAGAGGCCATTTTCAAATGAGTCGGGCTTTCTTGTCCAATAATACAGGGCCAATATGTGGTGACGGGATCTCGTCCGCCTATCAACAGAGGTTGTTTCAGCCACTGCCTCGTGCACCCCATGCTTCCGCTGATCGCTAGCAATACGATGCTTCTTGTGGAGATGTTGCCACTCTTCCAATGCTAAAACAACAGCCTCTTTTTTTGATTTTTCCGTTGAGAGTCAGAGGATGGTTTGGCCATGAATCGATGAAATTGAGATCGCTGGAAAGATGGAAACTCCAAAGGCACTCCCGCTCTTCACGCCCTTCTAATTTTGATAGCTGAAATATCGATGAGAAGCGGACTTCAGAGTTAAAACAAAATCCGTCTCAGGGGCACAGGTCACCGCAAGCATAGCTCCTTAAGCGCGAGAGTGACAGTACCGCCTGCAACACAAACGCCTGAATCGGAGGCCGGCCGAATGCAGACACTTTTGATCAGCTGTGGAACACTTCCGGGTATATGTATCGCCTTGCGGGCTCTTGACGAGGCTCTCCCTCCCCCATTCCCCAGCGAGGAGCCTATCCTTATCTCTCTCAATACCTGTGGTGAACACACTCCCCACGTCTCCACTGGACTCTTCCAGGCACCATCTCCCGTCATGTTCAAGCTGAGCCCAAGAATCCGTATGCCCCACTTCTAACACGAGCGCAGACCATGCTCAGTAGTAGAAGACATGGTCTTCCTTTTGGTAATTTGGTGGGCCGCCAGGACATATCCGGAGCCTTTACCCGGTAGGCTGTTCTAACATGGCTCGAGAGAAGATTGCGCAGGTGGAGGAAGTTGAGGCCCACTCTTGCCGGTTTTTCTCCAACGAGGCCACCAAAGACCGCGATTGCTAATAATCCGTAGCCCGTAGGGTCTGGAAAGCGTTCGTAAAACGACTCCGTGATTTATTCAATCGTGATCCGTAATTACACGCAAGTTTTTCGGTTCTGTTGTTTTCGGCCTGTTGCTCACCCGCAGCTTGGGAGACAAATGAGAATCAAGACATTGTCTTTCGAGTTAAATTATTCCATCCAGATCCTTTATATTTGTGTTGTACTAGTAAACGCTGGTGCCACTTGGAAGATATTCAACTCCCCACATTTATTTACCTGCTCAGGGAATTTGTTAGCGGTGTTTGTCACAGACATCATTAAGGGCGTAACGCGCCGGATATCGGTGCTTTCGGCGCAGTGGACCCGCGCCACTTATTTGTGGGCTGCAGAGCGGGTTCCTGATCTAGTTGATCTAGTGATGCCATGGCTCCGTTTTGGGGTCAAGTGGGGACTATTGAAGATATCTTGAAATTACAATTGACGCCTTGCAACTTTAAACACTTAGAACACAGCGCTTCAGGTGAAAGGGGAAAGGAATCAAGCTCCAATTACTCTTAGTACATAGGTACAACCCAATTTTCCTGCTTGCTTCCCCCAGTTGATCGCGAAGTGATGCTCCACACTTTTGCAGTAATAACATCGCAATCGCAGGCGGGCCAGGAGCTAAAGCCTTATGGACGGAAACGTTTTAGGTCACAATAGTGCAATACAGACTGTTGCATCGGACATACAGCGTAGGGTCAAAAGGCTGTTTGTCAAGATTTAAAAGTGCGATGTGCAGGAGCTAATATCTCACCAGATCAAAGCACGTCTTCAGCTCGTCACCGCCGTGATATCTAGGCTTCCAGCCCGCGATAACCAACTAAGCAACCAATCCCTTGAGAAATTCTCTCCAGAGTTCACACATTCGCAGCAAGAAGAATCGAGGCATAGCTGGTGAAAAATACATGCGTGACAATAATAAAAATGGCGAAAGACAGGGAACATCGCTGTTGCATGCACCCGCCAGTGATATCATTCGTATCTGGCATTGTGTGACCGTCATCAACCCCGGCCGCGATCTTCATTCATGAAATGAAAGTTCTTATATTAAGCGCCTCAACTGCGCAAATCTCTGCCTCTTACACTCCTAGTCCCGGGGACACACTGGCCAGTTGGAGGCACGATGAGCCGTTTGCGTGGGATTGAGATCTTTGGTTGGAACATTTCTCCTCAGACCGCCAAAGACTCCATCGCACATTTTTGCCCCATTCGCTGATGGCTCCCGATGAATGATGGTTAGTTCAAATTGCATCTTCGCCATCTTCACAAACTATCACTCCACCAGACAAATTGCAAGGCGGCGGGCATGAAGCCATGAGCGACGATCATATCAAGTCTTCGAGATCAGGATGTATAAATCGCAGAGGGAAGAACTCGATTTGCTTTCTGTTCTTCTCTCTGTCTTTTTTCCTCTCAACAGTCACTCCTTTTCTGTTCCGTTACAAGTCATTCATTAATACTGTTCAAGTAACTACTTCATCTTTCCCCTTTTAATATTGTCACTCTTTTTACACATTTAACTTCAATTCATTCACCATGAAGCTCACCGGTTTTTCCGCCGCCCTCGTCCTTGCGGGCTCTGCTGCGGCTTCTCCCCTGGCCTACGCCCCGCAGCAGTATGGAGCTCCTGAATCCTCAACTCCAACCCCAACCGCCGCTCCCAGCGACGTTGATCCTACTATTCCCTCTGTCACACCCACAGTTATCCCATCCGCCATCCCTTCGCCCCCTTCTTACGGCATCCCGGCAGTCCCTTCCGTCCCATCGGAAGTGAAGCCTACCGGTGGACTCCCTCAGGTGTGCAGCTACCCCACCGACGATATCCCCGCTGATACGCCCGCCGAGCTACCCGAGGTGGACGGCCTAGATTCGAGCCTCCTCGCCCAGCTTCTACCCGCCGTTCTCTCTATCATCAATGGCCTTGGCTTCGGTGGATTCGCCCCTGGTCTCCTTGGCCTCCTCAACCTTGAAATCGTGACCAACAGCCTCGAAATTGTCAACCTTGACGGCCTGCTTGGTGGCCTGCCCCTTCCTGAGATCAGTGGCCTTAGCCCGAGCCAAGTCACCAAGATTGTCACTGGCCTGTTGACCATCACCAAGGTCCTCAAGCTCGACCAGATCACCTCTTCCGGTGTCTTGCCGCAGGTCGAGGGTATCTCCCAGGATCTCCTCGAGGCCATCTTCAAAATCGTCACTGGCCTTGTTAGCAAGCTGGGGCTCCAGTCGATCTTCACCACCCTGAACATTCCCGCCACGACTGATGCCCCAGACATGTTGGTTGTCGGCGGCCTCATCGCTCAGCTCGCTCCCCTGGTCGCTGGCCTCTTGAATATTCTTGGCCTTGGTGGCCTCGCCCCCCTTCTCTCCACCCTGCTTAACTCTTTGAGCGTCGGCTTGTAAATGTGAGTAAGCTTTTTAA
The DNA here is from genome assembly GCA_001014755.1 of Blastomyces silverae. Taxonomy (NCBI): domain Eukaryota; kingdom Fungi; phylum Ascomycota; class Eurotiomycetes; order Onygenales; family Ajellomycetaceae; genus Blastomyces; species Blastomyces silverae. The sequence continues at coordinate 30,641 of LDEV01000349.1, read as the reverse complement.
GATAGCCACACAACACTCCCGCATGTCTTATCAGAAATTAACCAGGCTTCCAATTCTTAGTTATGTGGAGGGAAATGCCTGCGCTAACCAGAGCCGTCTTTTTGGGAATGGAGGAACTCCCCCGTTGTCCATACAACGCCTCGGCTTTATGAATCGTCCTTCTCCATGGCCTGAACTAATTGGTGAGGGGAGCACTATCCTTGTCTCGACGGGTTTTCTTTGTTGACTTTGGCTTCTTTATTACCCTTGGTGTAACTCTAATAGTGTGAGCGCGGGGATGTATTTATGTTGACGCTGTTTCTCTTATGAACCTCAGCTGACTTTTTCCTTGTCACGAGGAGAACACATGTGTATACTTTTTTTACCTTAATATTATACATATTTTAAATCTTTATCTTCTGGTTTCCATACTATTCGCGGTGACATCATCTCGCGCATCCTTCAGGGGACAAAGTGAGTCATTTGTTAGAGCTTGAGGTGATTAATTCGACAGAATTAATAATATGCTCAAGTTTTTGGACAACCCTGTGCAATCCTTTGATTCCTTTCTCGGGAATCACCAATTCCGATCGAACATCTCCTTTCCATCGGCCACGAGATAGAGAATTTATATGCCAAGAGGCGCTTAATTTGATGCTAGCGGAGACTTTTCCGGCTAAAAGTCTCCGAGACTAGTCCTGTTTTGCTCTGCGATCTCTGACGATGATATCTAGAAACCAGGTTTGAAGAGTATATAACGAAGATGGGACCCCCGGTGAAATCTGTTTTATTCCATCGTGAACTTCCATGTTATCTTACATTCCCTCTATCGCGACTCTGTATTACATCCATTCCACGCTGGTCTAACTAATTACTTTGACAATGTCGTCCGTTCCACCATGTTAGTATATCCCTGTCTCCTTCGGCAACAAATGTATATAAGCACAACAGATGAAGTACATTGATCTACAGATTTCCCGTCGATGCTATATCCCTACGATTCCATTGGTCCGTTTATTAATAGCATCTTCACCTCACAGCTTCCAGCGACATGTGGTCGGATTTCGTCCGCAACTACGACAGACTATATCGCAACGGGCCCACTACCAAAGGAGCACTACCCCTAGTCGAGGCAGCTAACTCCGCCTCCCCACTGTCAAAGGCATCCACGATCCTCGACATCGGCTGCGGCGCAGGCCAGATCGTCACCGTACTCCTGGAGAAATATGGTTCCGTTCTCCCCGAAAACACGCGTATCATTGCATCGGATTTTGTGGAAGGCATGGTGAATCTGGTGCGCGAGGATCAGAAAAAACATATTAGCCGCGGCAACACACAATGGGAACGTCTTGAAACGGCCGTTCTCGATGCCCAGGACTTGTCGAGTTTCAAGGACGGCGAATGCAGCCACGTCCTCGCCGGGTTTGTATTCAACGGCCTTCCGCAACCCGCAAAGGCGCTCCAGGAAGCGCATCGCATCCTTCGACCGGATGGTATCCTTGCGCTGACCTTCGTTAAAAGCGGGGAATGGGTGGATTTGCTGTCCGTCATCGGGGACGTTAGACCGGATCTGCCGCCGCCGCCAACAGTGAAATCATTTGCGCCGACCTGGCATGAAGATGCCGATACTAAAGCGCACTTGGAACGTGCTGGCTTTCGGGATGTGGAGGTTCGAGAGATGCCGCTCAAATACGAGTTTATTTCTTATCAAGATCTCAGAGGGAAACTGCTCGATTCTTTGCCGTTCCTGGGCAAGTGGCTCAATGAGATGACGGAGGAGGAGATTGAAAAGGTCAAGGATCTAGTGGTTGAGAAGACGAAGGAGATGTATCCGAGTGAACCCTTTGCTCTTCGCGGCACCGCCGCACTAGTTGTCGGGAGGAAGTAGTTGCATATATTAATAATGGAATGGTGGAAGCGAAATGTATTCCTGATTTAAGTTAGAAGAATGCACACGAGCTGCGACAAATTGTTTTCATGCGGTCGCATACAAATATGATCTGTCAGCCGAGGCTTGCTCTCCAGTGTGATTCCAGCCCCTATTCCTCCAGTGTAGACTGGTGGTAATTGAGCTCTTTTGCCCCAGTAGCTGACATGATCCCCATGTTACACCTGTTGCCGAACATAAGTTAGTTTTACTTCGGCCCAACCCCGAATTTTCCAAGCGCCGAATAGTTGACCCCTCACCTTCTCGCTCCCATTTCAAGTTGTAACAATGATACAGTCACTCCGCAAAAGTATCGGCACCCCCCATCAAAATCTACACCTAATTTTACCATGTTCATGGGGAGTCAACTCTCTTCCAGATCTATTCTCAAAAACTTCATGTATAATAATGCGTGGTGGCATAGTAAATCATGAAAATAGACATTCATAACATTGAAGAGGTAGATGGATGAGAGTAGAATATTGGTGGGGGGTGCCGATACTTTTGCGTTAGTACAGTATATGTTAGCAAAAACGAATATTGTGGGAAGTGACGAGTTACCTGAGAATAGTCGCTAGATGAAAATTTATCAGCTCTTCGATTCTACATATAATTATAGAGCTTTAATAACGTTTCTTCCTGTGATGCCGATTTAACAACCTCGAAGTTTCCGAAAGGGTATTTAAAGCAATAAGACCGTCCGTGTTCACGTTACAGTTCTACATTTTTAAGATGTCTTCAGATCATTCCCTGAAAAATAAGAATTTACCTGTCGCTATTGTCGGCGCCGGGATTTTTGGGTTAAGCAGTGCGATCCACTTAGCCCAGAGGGGATTCACGAATGTCACCATTTTCGATAAACAGCCATATCAGAAGAGCAAATATTCGTTTGAAGATGGCTGTGATGCCGCGAGTGCTGGTAAGTTCTTAACATAATCTCGAAAAAAACATCGGGGATATATCCCGTCAGACCCGTCTAACTATGGCATATAGATACGAACAAAATCATCCGCGCAGCGTACGGGGATGAAAAGATATACCAAGATCTCACTCTTGAAGCTCTAAAACATTGGGAAGAATGGAACGAATATTTGACTCGAGGCAGCGATTTACCCCCGGGGATGAGTACGGATGATCGAATATATGTCAACACTGGAAACCTACATGTGACGGATGAATCGGTTTTAACTGAGTTCGAAAAGCGGTCGTTGGAAAACATTTCGCAGTCTGGATTGGGGCACACTCAATATAACCTGAATGATCCCGAGGAAGTCTGCCGCGCGAATCGTGAAGGTCGAGGCCAATACATCGGCGCATTCAGACGAGGTCAGGACGAGAAATACCGTGGATTGTTCGACTCCATTGGTGGATTTGTTTACGCAGACAAGGCATGCCGATTTGCTCTCCATAAGGCGGAGCGCTTGGGTGTCAAGCTGGTACTTGGAGATCCTCAGGGGGTATTCCAGCGGTTTGAGGAGAGTGGTGGACGAGTCACAGGTATCGAAACTGCTGATGGGCTTATTCATCCCGCTGCAGCGACCATTATCGCTTGCGGGGGTTGGACTCCAGATATACTGCCAGAAATGGATGGCCTGTGTGAAACTACAGCCGGGTCACTGGCATTCATTCAGATCCCCAAGGAATCCCCTCTACTCCACAAATATTCTCCTGACCGATTTCCCGTCTGGCAGTATAAGACGTGGGGCGGGCCGGAAGGAAACATGTACGGCTTCCCCGTTGACGAGCACGGATGCATGAAACTGGGCTACCGGGGGACAAAATACACTCATCCAAAGGTGCGGAGGGGAGGACAAGCCCGTAGTACTCCCATTACGAAATGGACATCTCCATCAATCAATGGCGTCCCAACGCTGTCCATCCGCATGCTTCGTCGATTCTTAGATACCTATATGCCAGAGCTGCGCGAGCATGGAATTGGCATCTCGGGAACCAGACTCTGCTGGTACACCGACTCCTTTGACAACCAGTTCGTCATTGACCATGTACCACAGCGTCCGGGTGTGGTAGTCGCTACTGGAGGCAGCGGCCATGCTTTCAAATTCTTACCGGTTATTGGCAGATTTGTGGCAGATGTGGTTGAGGGGAGTAAGGCTTCGCAGGACATGTTGAAGACATGGCAGTGGCGGAAACCAGATCCATCGCAGACTCCTGTTAACGTCCTGATGGAAGGGATGGATAGTCCTAGAGCATTGCAGAATGTGGAAATGCAGGACGATGAGGCTTTGAAAACGGAGCTCGCCTACAAGTTGTAGCTGGCAGTCATTTTATAAGCAGCGAGAGAGATTTCAAGCTCTTTGAACAAAAACACAAATATAGAAAGAAATATTTGCTACAGCGGAATTCTTGGCCGGCAAAGATCGAATAGCCGAAAGCCATGTGTTGTGTCGTATCACGTACTGGTGTTTTGTATGTACTGTACATACATGTACTGTATGTATGAGAAACGGGGGGAAACGTGACTATTTGTATTCTGGGTATTGCCGGCGGAGCT
>LDEV01000349.1:2368-26059 GCA_001014755.1 Blastomyces silverae | reverse complement strand
CGGCGGCATTGCCGACGCCGACGCCAGCCGCCGCAAAAAGACAAAGAGCCGAAGCAAGCACAAACGTCTCGACCATCAGCAAGAACGACTGCATCTCAACATCTCACCATCTCAAACGCTCTCTCTGTCTCTGTCTCTGTCTCTCTCTTCAACCTGTATTCTCGAATTGGGACCTGGCAACGGTCAATTCCCCGGTTTGGATAGGAAAAAAAGATGTCTTTCCCACTGCTTAGTCGCAGCGCTCGCAGTGCCAGTCAACATATCCTCCGCTCGTCAACTAGATCCTCCAAGCTCTCAGTAAGATGGAGTACGTCGATATCACAACGGCCCGGGTCGGACAGGTATGTGGCCGTGACTGTGCAAAACTGATTTTCCATATGAGGACCTATTGACGCATGATGCTAATGATGATTGCATATGTTTTGGCGCAATGTAGTGTTCGATTTCCGGGAGCAATAAATAGCAAGTTCACGACGGATATGTCATTCATAACCCCCTCGGAGGACACTGCCATCCCCACGTATCGAGTAATGGACTCCGATGGAGTGATTGTGGATAAGAGTCGAGGGCCGCCAGATGTTACGGCCGAAGAAGTTATTTCATGGTATAAGAATATGTTGACTGGTATGTTCCCTGTGTTTGGTCTCTTCCTGTGTTCGACGGGGTCAATGCGCGATTGGTCAGCTAATTTTGATATTCCGGCATTGCAGTGAGCATTATGGATGTAATCATGTTTGACGCGCAAAGACAAGGTCGATTGAGCTTCTACATGGTATGTTCACCAAAGCAGCTTTTACTCTCAGGATGCAATAAAGATCTGACAGAACTGTCAGGTTTCCGCGGGTGAGGAAGGAATAGCTGTTGGATCTGCAGCTGCTTTGATTCCTGAAGACGTAATTTTTGCCCAATATAGAGAGACTGGGGTTTTCCAGCAACGTGGATTTACACTCAAAGAGTTCATGAGCCAGTTATTTGCAAACCGCAATGATTCCGGAAAGGGACGAAACATGCCGGTACATTACGGTAGCTCTAAACTTAACACTGTATGAAAACGCCGAGAACCCCGTTTCTGACATCCGTGTTGACGTATTGCTGACGAGAAATATAGCATACCATATCGTCCCCATTGGCCACACAAATTCCCCATGCGGCTGGTGCCGCATACGCCCTGAAGATGCAGTCATTACAGAACCCTAACATTCCGCAAAGGGTCGTTGCCTGCTACTTTGGTGAAGGCGCTGCCAGCGAAGGTGACTTCCATGCCGCCCTCAACATCGCAGCTACACGCTCCTGCCCTGTTGTCTTCATCTGCCGCAACAACGGCTACGCCATCTCCACCCCAACCCTGGAACAATATCGCGGCGACGGCATCGCCAGCCGAGGAGTCGGATACGGCATCGACACAATCCGCGTCGACGGCAACGACATCTTCGCCGTCCGCGAAGCGACCAAAGAAGCCCGTCGAATGGCCCTAGAAAACGGCGGACGACCCATCCTCATCGAAGCCATGAGCTATCGCGTCTCCCACCACAGCACCAGCGACGACAGCTTTGCGTACCGTGCCCGCGTTGAAGTTGAGGATTGGAAACGGCGTGATAACCCCATCACACGGCTGCGGAAATGGATGGAGGGTGAGGGGATCTGGAATGAAGACCTTGAGCGTGACACACGGGACGAGCTGCGGAAGGCTGTCCTTCGAGAATTCTCGGCAGCGGAGAAGGAGAAGAAGCCACCACTCCGCGAGATGTTTAACGATGTCTTTGAAAAGCTGCCGGAGTCGACGGTGCAGCAGAAGGAGGAGTTGAAGCGTATTCTTGAGGCGTACCCGGCTGAATATGACCTTCGTGAGTTTGAAGATGGGATTAAAGGCCTGTGATTTTTTGGAGGGGGGGTTAAAATGGCTAGAATCGAGTTTCTAGATCGCGGTGACGCCACTGGCGATGTAGCCTGTATTGTCGATTAAGCCCTGCTTTCTGTTCCGCGTTCCTTTGCCAGCGGCGCAGGGCTGATAAACATATGGGAACAAGGCTCAGTGTCATTCCTATTGGCTGCCCGTGTTCCGTTTGCGGATCAACGCAAATGGGAGTGGGAGTTTTCCGCAGGAGTATAGACTTTTCTTTCATGTATGTACACATGGATATGTTTGTATCTAAACCTCATACTACATTTGCATTATTAAGTATCTAGTGATTCAATATTATATATATATCTCTATATATATCTTTTTCTACTAGGTACTCGTCTATAGTCAGCTGTATCCACACAAACCAAAGTCATTTAGTGGACACCAAAACATTTCACCACCGCCCTTCCGTTCATTAAAATCAACATTGAACTTACCCATCCGCCATGTGGAAAATTCAAAAATACCAGATAGACAACGGCTATTCACAGAGGTTTCATTTGTTTACCAACCATCCAAATTAATCAATGAAATTAATATTAATTATAATCTGTAATAAGTCTGCACGCTTGAGGTCATCAATTGACAAGTGAGGCAGGCCAAAATGCAATGCGGTGCAAAAACTCAACAATGTAACCCAGATCTTAAAACGCCAACAAGTGGAACGGTGAACGGGAGAGAAGATCAAATTAAACATAAAATAGAGCAGAGCCGGTTGCGCAACCAATACAAAACAATCAAGGGCGGCGCCATAAAAAACAAGGGAGCGGGAAGAAGCGAAAATTAACCCTAACAAAATCAATCCATTGCCACGCCCAAACCAAACCAAACCAAAAATTCTGATAAAATGCAGATTCGCCCAGGTAGTGTGAACTCCATGCCATAGGTTGTTTTTACTTCCCCCTTTTATTTCGCGCGCTTTGAAAAGACCGAGTGGAGGGGGTAGGGGGAAAAGCGGAATCGAGAAACGAGAATATAAGAAAGTAGAGAAGTTAACAACCCCCCAGTAGTTATACATCCCGGAAGCAAAAGAAGCTAAATGCCCAACAAAAGACGGTCAGGCCATACTCGATAATACGACGAGCCGAGCAAACCCCACTTCACTGTCCCAACTGCCCACTTAAGACCTATCCGGCCCACACGCTACAGCAGCGCACCCCCCAGCACCAGCACCACCATCACCACCAGCAACAGTAGCAGAACAGCCGCGATTCACAACCCCATATCCGAAGCCGACCCCACAAACTCCATCGCAGCAGAAAGCGCCTGCTGCACCAGCTTCTTGTTTCGCTTCACAAGCGTCATCACCTTCTTATCCACCATATCCACCTCCTTGCGCGAACTCTCCAACTCCCGCTGTGCGTCCTCGATCATTGCCCGTAGCTCCTCATCAGACATGCTCATGAGCTCCTCAAGGCTAACGCCAAGATGGCTTTCGCTCGTCGTCGATTTTGGCGCGGTGGATGAACGGGGCATAGAGCTGTGAGTAACCCCGGAGCCGGCAGAAGCGGAAGCACGAGCGGCATCGGCAATTTCTGAAGCTGTAGATCCGGTAGAAAAGCCGTTGGCACTGACGGGGGGAGGGGAGGGCAAGGAGGAAGGCTTTGCAGAGCCGGAAAGGAGGCCATTCTCCGGCGCCCCATCGATCCAGCGGATATTGAATTTTTCAGGCGTGGCGAAGAGCGCATCTAGTCCGCCGCCGCGGTTAGTAGCGTCAGGCTCTGTGACAGTTAATGCGGGATATTCCTGCAGTGACTCCCATGCGGCTGCGAGGCTCTTCTCGAGTTCCAGGTAGCGGTTTTCCTCTTCTTCGGAGAGGTGGCGGAGAACACATCCGGTAGGTGTTATTAGACAGCGATACTTGAGGAGGTCGGATTCTGCGTTGATGTGAACCGGTTCACCTTGGAGTAACCTTGTTCTATGTTCCTCGGCTAATTCAATGGGCTTTTTCAAAATATCGTAGTCGTCAGCTGTACATTTCAAATCTGAGCGTTGGTTGAGGTTTGGTGGGTTGAAAAGTGGATGCGTATTTAGATCAAGATCGCCAGATTGATGCAGTTGCGCCAGCAGAACTGGAAGCGGCGATGTTCGCTCCAAAAAAAGATCCTTCACTGGTATACCGCTAGCTTCGGAATCTGCCAAGAGTTGTCCAGTCGTATTGTTCGACCTCCATGGTTCAGATTTTTCATCTTTTTCTGTGGGTTGACTTTGCGGGGTCTGTTCTTTGGAGGCGGTTTCCCGCGCCGTTTTATCTGATCCTTTGGCCTGTGTTGATGTCTCGGGCTTATTCTGGGTCTTGTTTTTGGATGATTTAGCGGACTGTGGAGCATTATCTATTGTTTCAGACTTAGCAGCAGAAGGTGGGTGTTCGCTGGTTGGTGTCGGTGCCTTCTTTGTTTTCCGTTTCCTGCCAATGATCGGTGCCTGGACGGGTTCTTCGGCAACTACTGAAGTGGAAATAATTTCTTCCTTTTTAATTTCAGCTTGCTTGGCCTTGAGCTTTCGCTCTTTTTTCAATTGACTCTTCGTGATAGTGCGAACTGGGGCAGACCCAACACGACTTGGTGGTGGTGAACTTGCCCTGGAGACAGATGCAGAGGTATACATGTCATATTCAGAGTCGACATTGTTGGGAGTATCCGGGCGGCTATTGGTTGAAAGACTGGGCTGCCGTGATAGGTGTTTGGTAGGTGGAGTGGAATAGTGCGGCGTGGTAGGTGTCTCTGATTTTGATGTATCAACAACGCGCAACACCCTAGCTTGACGAGGTACGGGAGAATCAGATGCACGTGAGACACCAGTCAACGGGGTGTGAGGGCGGGAGGCAGCATTTGTTAATTGTGGTATAGAGGAGACACTGTGATTAGGCGTAGTGGTTCGGGAAGGGGAAGCGTGGCCCGAAGTGGGCATTGAAAGATTGAGTTTAATGGGCACTGGCTTGCCGTGAGCCTCAGCGGACTGTTTACCATATTTTGTAGTCGGTGACGTTGCCTTTTCAGGACTGGCCTCTCGAGCCTTGTCTTTATTTGCAGTGAGACTGTCAGACTGTGAACGACTAGCAGCTAGGGACTTAGGTTTTGGAGAACCAGAAGATATTTCTGCAGCCGTTCGCGTCCGCGCAGGCACGGAAGGTACGGCCGACGACGCTTGGATGTCCGGAGTGGGCTGTGCTGAAGGGTTTAATTCTTTGAGTTTCTGTACAGGCGTTGAAAACCCACTTCGTAAAGAGATGTGTCCTGGTTGAGGACTCGATAGGGTAGAAGTCGATGGGCTGAGATCGTGGACGAAGGGTGCCGCAGGGTGCCCATGTGGTAGGGGAAGACCCGGTGGCAGTACGGGCGTACCGGACCTATAAGGCGAATCATTGGAGCCATGAGAGGCGCGGGATCCTGATGCAATTCGGAATGTGTCCAAAGGGCGTTTATCAAGCGGCTTGGTTGGAGGACCTAGAGGGGGAAAATCTTCATCTGCTAGATCAAGACATCTCTATTAGCATACTTCAAGAGAAAACACTCGTGGAAGAAAACGACAAACAAATGCGCTGCTGATCGACCACAAAAAAAAAAGAAGCTAAGATGGGACGCATGAAAGAATCGACTGCGGAAACAATATGGGAGGGCTACATCGTAACACTGGCGGTGTATATACATAATGCTTGGGCTCTTCATTACAACAATGGCCACAGAATGTAGGGAGTTGAGTGGGAAAAAGAAAATTGTGGAACGCGAGTCTATATGAGCAATAAATGTGAGAAATTTGCTTTCGAAATAGGCCTGACTTGGGTACAAGCCAGGATAAGGGAGACTTAACGTACAAAAGAAAGGCCCACAATCACCATGGCGGGGGCCAAAAGTGCTGGAAAATTAAAACCCGTGTTGCTAATGAAGAGCCCCAAGCTTGTAGCAAACCCCTAGAGAAGGAGAGTAGATCTCTGCAAACAAAAAAGGAATGTAGTGCGTTGACGCCGTCCTTCAGCCTCACCGAAATGTGACCATAACACCCAGGTAACGCCCGAGGCTCGCCTAGCCCCGTTGTTTTGAATCGATTGCCATATGCTGCGCAGGAAAATAGGAGAGAAAATGAAAACATTAAAAGGGAGACGTGAGATAAATATCAGAAAGCATTGTGGGAAGGAAGTCGTAAACTCCCAAAACTCAGGCGAGGGAAAAATGACAAGGGGATGAAAGCAAGAAGGAAGGGAGAGCATATATTATCATCAAATAAATAGAACATGGCAAGAAACACGCTAAGAGCAAAGAAGAAGGAAAAAGAAGTCACGCAACGGAGGTCCAGCAGCGCAAGGGGGAAATCATCACCACCGGCCAAAGCCACCACCATAGACCATGTTGGAGTGATTGTACCCACCTTGACCCTGGCTCCCGTATAGTCCCTGCCCAGGGGTAGCACCAGCTGCACTTTGGTGCATTCTAGCTTGCAAGATACTCGGGTCCGCAAGATCTACTACACCACCTCCGCCGGAGGAAGTGTTAGCGTGTCTGTGCTTCTTCCCCCTCTTCTTCTGCTTCTGTGGTCCCGGGTCTTGGTGGGACCCATTATGATGGCCATAGAGAGAGCTGAGAAGGCCAGATACGGGAGCCAAGGGAGGGGGTGTGTTGTGCATCTGAATAAAGGGGAACATAAACTCACGCTTAGCAGCCTCATGCGCTTGAACGCCGCCACCACCACCCGTGCCACTTCGACCACGCATAAGTTCACGCATTAGGTCAGGGTTAGGATCTTGCTTGGTCCCAAGACCCAGATTATTATTCATTGTGCTTGTGAAGCCGTGGCCCTGAGCAAACATTCCTCCACCACTAATTGGGGGAGTGCCTGCAGTTTTCAAACCAGGGGGAGGTCCTTGAACACCACTAACGAAGTAATGATTTCCCAAACCATGTTGGCCGGTCGATACATTAAGGGGATTTGGGTTGGCGCTCTGAATTGTCGATATCTGCTGGTTGACAAGCCTTTGGTTGGATGCGTTCTTGGCATTGGCGTCATTGACAAACGAGAATCTCGACGACTGCCTCGCATGTCCCTGCATACCAGTCATTTGTGGCATCTGATTCTGATAAATACCTGCCCGTTGTTGAGGATTGTGCTCGAATGAGTTAGAGATGGAAGCTGTTTGCAACTGATCCATTAACCCCATATGTTGTCCGCCAGCGTTCTTGAGGAGCAGAAGTTGCTGTTGCTGGAGGGGCGTGAGGCTCCTCCCAGCCATGTTTAGACCTTGAAACTGGTGGCCAGCAGAGACGGGCGATCCAATCGCAGAATTTGCTGTAGTCGTTTGTTGCGAAGGTGGCTGAATGGCACTAAGCGGTTCTCTGGCATTCCGTCCCGAGGCACCAGCTGAATGCATCTCTTCGGGCTCGCCTCCTAGCTGCGAACTACCACCCTCAAGATTTTCTTCCTCATTAGTGTTAGGGGGAAGCAAAATTTGGTTGTCAGTTTCCTGGTTCGCCCGTTCATGCTCCGCTTTCTCACGCATCGCACGGCGCTTCACCCCACCGTAAGGATCAATCATGGAAGGGTGGTTTTCAATATACGCGAGCTCCTCAGGTGACAACCCGGCAGATGAAAATATAAAACGGAAGTTGGGATTGTTTACGGCTTTCACCAAGTCGTCTAGCACGGGGATTTCGCGCCGTCCAGGCGGCGACGGGGAGACTGGTCGATTCGCACGTGAAGATGAACCCGAGGCCTCTGGTATTGTCGGAGTTTGCTGGCGAGAAGAATCTTGGGCAAAATGAGATTGCCTATCAACACTGCGTTTTAGATCTTCAATCTTGTTCACAACAGCATTCGATCCTTTCGGGCTTGGGGAGGAGTGACTAGCCGCCAAGCTTGGCCGTCGTGCACGCTGCACATGGGAGTCTTTATTCGCCCAGCTTGCAGACGATGGTAGAGCAGAGGAGTCGGTATTAATTCGATTGCCAGCTTCATCCCGGCTATTTTGTCTCCGCATCGGTTGCGCGCTTGTGGGAATCTGGATGGGATGTGAGGGGGGTCTGACAAGTTGAGCATGGTGGGTGTATGGGGAATATGTGGAAGGACCAGGTCCAGTGGGTGCGTTGGGATGGACACGTTGTGATGATAGGGTATTCATGGAGGATAAATCTTGGCGGCTGAAGCTGTCGTTATCCTCTCCAGTTTCGTGAAGGAATGTACAGTTACGGTTGTTACATTGCTCATTTCGAAGAAATGAGGAGCAGTACTTCGTGGTTCCATATTGGGCCCTACATCCACTAATTAGTACCCAAGCAAATATGACGATTTAGAGGTAGAAGAGCCAAAAGCCAAAATCAACCTACCTCAGTACACGATCACCGTTGGGCGACCCATCTACCGCGGCAATGCAGGTTGCAGCATCAGCTTTACGAGCGAAGGTGACGTAGACGCCGATGCCCTGGTTTGGGTTACCGCCCGGTTTTGCTTTGCTAACAACAATCTTTTCAATATCACCGTATTGTCCAAAGTACTGGTCTCCGCGCAAGGTTTGTAAAAGTTGGCTTTCATCTCGTATCGTGGGGTTGAGGCCAATGACATAAACGAGGTTCTTCTGGACAACACGGACGCCAGCAAGGTTTCTTCGACTGGACGCTTCTATTTCTCGTTTTTCGGCTTCCCGCTTCTTTGCTGCGGCAGCCTTGCGATGTTTCAATGCCAAATCCGCTTTAAACCTAATTCAAGTGGTAATCGGTATTAGTAGGGCGGCATAGCGGCAGGTTATAGAACATTAGGGGGTGAGACTCACTCATCGGCATCTGGAACTCGGTATTGGATTGTGCTTTCGTCATATACACGTCTACAGTTTGGACATCGACCTTCTTCACTATGTGTTTTTATATTATTGTAGCAAAACTGGCAGATCTGCGAAGAACATTAATATTAGCCGCCATAGTCATGCTGTGAAGGACGATTTACCCCCTCCAAAGAAACGCTTTCTAGGAGACCAAAATCCAGTGGCAAAAGGATCTTGAATAGGAAAACACATACCTGATATCCACAGGGACATGGCTTGAAGTTCTTATCTGACAGGTCGAACTCTTCGATGCAAAGGGGGCTATTGCGGCAAAAAGAAAAATATCAGTCAGGATGGAACAGGTTATAAATGGGGGCGGGAAAGGACAACAGCGCGGGAGCCCAAACTTACCATGACTCGTCATCATCATCGATAACTGTGTCATGTTGTGTACGGAATGACATCTCGACACGTCTTCTCCCAGCGAACCTAGCGCGACGCTTCTACAGCAATGAAGTTGATCCAGCGTGCTAGAACTCATGAACAAGTTGGGGGGGTTTGCAGATCAGTAGAGAAAGATTTTGAACGCGGCAAAAACCACAACGCCGCAGAACCGGAGTCGATAGCAGACGAAGCCAACAGGACAAGGCAAGAGGGATACGTCTAGGGGACGTATAAGAGCGCACAGGAGAGTTACAGCGTCGTTGGTGCCAGCGTGGTGATGGCGAGAGGAGTTGAAGAGAGAAAAGACGAGGAGAAGAGGAAGAAAGAACGAGGACGAGCTTTCTGCGGCGCTAGGCCTTTTTTAGAGGTTGCTTAGATCAGCGTGGTCATGTGACTTGTTCATTATGTAATCTAGCTATTCCTCGTTCCAACCTCACCCAGGATTATTTCGGGACGTTAAACTACAGTCTCGCAAGAGTATCTATCTCCTCTATATCCCAATTGATCCGCAACCATGGCGTCTGCACGGCCAGTCATGCGTCTGGGCACCAGTCGCTCCCTGGCCTCTACTGCTAGACCCTCATCCGCCCGCTTCTTCTCCGCAGGCGGCCCGTTGCGACAGACGAAGGTTGTATCCACACCAACCCCAAACATGCGCGAGTCACCTCGTCCTGGTCAGTCCGCCCCCTAAGCCTGTTTGAAGAGCGCCGGTAATCAGTTCTATACTTGCTAACGTTTTCTGAATTCCGTCAGCTGTTGGGGAGTTGAAACGTCCCATTGTCAACCCCGTAGACAAATACGCCGAGCAGTCCGCAGGTCTACACAAATATGGCCAATACCTCATGTCCTGCCTACCGAAATATATTCAACAGTTCTCCGTCTGGAAAGACGAATTGACCATCTACGTCCCCCCGTCAGGCATCATACCCACTTTCGTTTTCCTCAAACAACACACCGCGGCGGAATATACCCAGGTTGTTGACATCACGGCTGTCGATTTCCCAACCCGCGACCAGCGCTTCGAGGTCGTATACAATCTTCTCAGCGTGCGTCACAATTCGCGGATACGTGTCAAAACGTACGCAGACGAAGCCACCCCGGTTCCCAGCATTACCTGTCTATATGACGGAGCTTTGTGGCATGAGCGTGAGGTGTACGATATGTTCGGCGTGTTCTTTGTGGACCACCCTGATCTCCGACGGATTATGACGGATTATGGATTTGATGGACATCCGCTCAGAAAGGATTTCCCACTGACAGGCTACACGGAAATTCGATATTGTGAGGAGAAAAAGAGAATTGTTGTTGAGCCATTGGAAATGACGCAGGCTTTCCGCGACTTCCGCGCTGGATCTCCTGCCTGGGAACAGATTGGAGAGGGTATCGACAAGACACCAAGCGAAGTAAGCCAATTCTACACTTATTTTAGAGGACATACCCCGACTAACCCATACACTCACAATAACAGTTCAAATTGCCCACCCCTAAGCCTGAAGAGAAGAAGGAGGAACCTAAAAAGTAGCACAGATATAGTGTATAACAATTTGTTGCTGTATGCTCGTGGATTTACTATTTCACATCCCACAAAAACTACAATTTTCCTAGTATCGATCTCATGTATATACTTCACTAAATCATGTCTTAGACCTGCTCACTATCTTTCTGCGTATCCCTATGTCCGTCAAAATCATACCGAGAAGACTCCAAAAAAATTAAGCAAAGAGGGTGTTAAAACAGCACAGTAGAGTGCCCGAACAAAATCACCAAAAAAAAAAACCAACTCAGCTACCAAAACTTGAAACAAAAACATCTACCTCCTTTTCGCCTTCCCAGTCTCAACCCCCTGCTCCTTCTCCAGCCCAGTTCCCTGAAGTAGCACTTCATCCCTCTCCCACATTAACTCCACCACAGCCCCTGCCACGCCAGACACAGCACACAACAAACCCACCTTAACCGCCAACCCGACACATCCTACATTAACCTTGCGAGCCCGATGCGCCGCCACATACAAGTCGACAGCCCAAAGGAGCATCCCGCCAACTCCCACTACCTGATCCCACTGCAGGAACCACAGCGCACCTTCGCCAAAGGATTTCGCCTGGACGCCCGACCAGGGCATGGCGTTCAGAAACACGCGCGCTGGGTGCAGGGCAGTTGCGACATCCTGGTCGAAGAGGATGGGGAATATGGCGGCAGTGAGGGATAGGGACCAGGCGGCGATATGTGGGACTGCCGTGATTGTAAAGGCGAAGGCGTAGACGCGGCGGAGTGCGGAGCGGGTATGTTTGGCGCTTTGGGAATTGGGGACTGGAGAGCTGAATAGAGCCGTAATGCGGGTTATTGTGGAGTGGATGAGCCAGAGCCAGATGGGCCAGGGTTGCCAGAAGGCGATGCGTTCTTGGGTTGATGGCAGGAAGAAACCTGTGGTTGTTGTTTCGGGGAGGACCATGGCAAGAGATGGCAGGAGATAGCCTAGGATTACGCTGAGGGGGATGAGGTTTACACCTGTGAGTGAGCGTGATGGGATGTCGATTATTTGGCGGGCTGGCAGGGTCCTTGATGTAAAGAGATGAACCGCTGCGTAGATGGGCAAAATGACCCCGAATGTAAATAATTGCAGCAGGACGCCAATTATAACAGGACTGTAACATCATAACTTGATTAGAATTGTATCTTTATTGGCTAAAGTTACTCCATGGAAATCACAGAGTGTCTTAAGAAGTAGGTATGTTGATATATAAAACAAAGCATCTCGACATACTACAACACAAGAAATGACTTATTCCTCGTCCGAAATGTTTCCAGCAACACCAGCGACCACAGGCCACCGATAGCACCAGAGAACTTCAACCCATACAAAGTTGCGCTGGGCGAGCTGCCATCAACCGCCGGCCAGAAAAACGGTATCAGATTGGCCAGCAGTTGGTCCAGCGCAGGGACGCCGGTGATATCTGTTCTCAGCCGCTCGTCCGTCTCGGGGAGGACACCATCAGCTATGACATGCTGAAGCATGGAGATAAAGCCATTCTGATACGAAAATATAAAAATGGAATAGACGGCGAAGAGGGAGAGGAGCGGCAGCAGGTATCTGATCGCTCCTGTACACATTGTGAAGGAGGCGGTTTTCGACTGTATTTCTTCGCCAGAAAGGTGTATGGATGAAAATATTTGGATAATTTTCTTGGTCAGGTTTGCATTTATGTTACTTGCGAGGATATCGCGGGGTTATATTCAGATGGTTGGCAGCATGTAGAATAAACTATCAGCCGTCCTCACACCAATTGCACATGCAGCTTGTCGCAGATCTCGGAACCTTTTCTTTGTTTTTGTGCCTTTAGCTAGCCCATTTCATGTGAATTTCATAAAGCTAGGCCCGGACACAGAGTCAAGTGATTTTTAGAACCCATTGCAATAAGGTAAACTGTGGAGATCAAGGTCTGTACTGTGGAATATTTAAAACTTTTACCTTGGTTACCAGCCGAGGCAGATTAACAGCTAAAAACTATCCGGCTTTATTTCAACCGCCATAGTTAGAATATTGCTTGAGCGCTGACATCAACATTATCGAACATTTCGGAAAATATAAGAGTTCCTGATATACATACATACGTTTTCTAGATAATGAAGATATAAGTATACGACTGTAATTTTCTCTGATAACTCCCTGTGGAAATATCAAAATATCACTGATGAACAATTTTCTGCAGGACGAAATCAGCTGTTTCCCTCTTACAGATAAGATACCCTATTCTTATACCCCGTCAAGCACCTGTTGCAGTAGGTGTCGCTCCCATGGTCTGGGCATAGCATCCGTCCATCATCATCATTTCTCTTTTTCCTCATTTGAGGAGAAATATTGTCATTGTTTATTCAACAACTCTAAATCTCTGATTGAGAGAAGGGAGAAATGCCAGTGTGAACAATTCGAAACGATGCCCACTAAATCTCTTAGGCCCTTCGAGCTCCAGAAAGGGAAAAAAAAAAAAAAAAAAGAAATCTCCCACTGCTCTACAGCTAACAGCATCAGTTATGGGGGATATGTTATCAGTTCTCACCTGTTTGTTCTACCTGGGTTATCAGCCTTCTATTTCTACTCAAGTTGTGCCGGTAAACAGAGCCTGGATGCGTTGCGTCCCGCTGTCAAAACTATCGTTGCGCGCCATTTTCCTAGAGGGCGACACCATTATTCCGGTGTAGAGTTTCGACCTAGAGTTAGCCGACGTGATATGGGTAGCTGACAAGATGCTCGGAAGCGAGTAATGCAACAAGGACATGATTCTGTATGCTTTTGAAAGGACAGATATATAATTCCCTCAAAGTGATCGGATGGATAGTGGAAGGTAAAGTTTTATTTCTTTCTCTTATCCTTTAACATTCAGCCAACGTTGGATGGGCCGTGACATTGTGAAGTATATGTACTGTACATGCGTATGTAATGCACATGTACATTTTAACGGCAACTAGCTAATAGGGAAACATGATGCCAGTCGAAGCCAAAATGTAGCCAGAGCTGGGTGCGTTGTCGGCTCCTTGGCTGGGGCATTTTATATGCGGTGGTACGCAATGAAGAGGCTATTTAATAATAGATGTGCCAGCCACGAATAGGACCAGCCCGCGAGTGCTTGTCCTTCGGGATGAATTAGGCAGAGGCAGGAGCCAAATTTACCAATCCAAGGTGGATGGACGGCGGTGAGCCTGTTCTCAGAGTTATGATGTCGCTACACGAACTTTGGGCAGGGCTGTAACGCCTAGAGTATGCGACCAGGAACGACGGGAGACGAGAAGCAGCGGTATTGGGCATTGTGAAGCTGTTGCTAGGTCCGCAGAGTAACCGCGAAGAGGTTTCGTTTCCACTTGCACGACACGAGTGCTCGAATTTGAACTGGCCGTGCGTAGCAATTCACAGTCAGCCATGTCAGAAACACTAAAAAGCGGTAAACTGTTTTCAACCGGTCATCGACTGATAAATTTTCGATCGATGCACGTTCCGCATCCAAACATCGTATCTGTGTAACGTCTGGAATAGCCGTTAAGCTGCACCCGGGGAAAGATGGCCGTTATCTCAACTTCCTGCCCTGCCAGCAAGTGCAGTGATTGGCCGCATAAATCTCAGACAACCAGTCCATAACCCAACAGTATCGCGTCATTTGTTTCGCCAAAAATGTTGTGAAAAATAATCGGGCCAACGTCCTGGTGACCAACCAGTAAGTAGTCCACCAGCGTACGCTTAAACGGTGTTCAAGCATAACTGATATCGAAATCTAACATCTATTGACGAAGGATATGAAATCTGGCCATTCATCAGCGCACTGGCGGCTGGGCATGAACATCTTATACGCATACTATGCGAGCGATGAAGGTTTGACGTTGAGTTTTGCCGATAAAAGCGGGGCGGGTGTCTCCTGCGCCAAGCCTTCGGCGATCGGCAACCCACCCTGTGCCATAGCTCGGCACTGGCGGCGAAACCGGCAATTGTCAGAGTTTCCTTGAATTGCCTCAACATGGTTTTACATATTTTTTGTAGCGGAGGGTTGAGAAGAACTGGGACTTCGCAAGAATATCCAGGCAACTCAACAACGAGGTGAATATTATTAATCTTCCTGGAGAGGGCTAGTACTATCTAGTTAGACGCTATGCCAACTGCTTTTTGAACTTTTGGGGGGGGGGGGTATAAGGTAGGTAGGAGAAGAGGATAAAGGTCGAAGGCGAACAAAGTAAAAGAAAAACCCAACATCTTGATACACCCCATAAAACTCCAATTCATCCCTCATAAATAAATCAAATTAAGACCATTTGCTATGGAGCACCTTTTTTTCCCCGAAAATTCGCTTCCTTAGCTATGTATATATAAAAAGTGGCATCGAACAACATTCTTCTGTTTTCAATGGAACCCCAAAAAAAAGGAGAACAAAAGGAAAGCCCTCGTTAAGGTATTAGAAAATCCCATCTACTAAACACCCCCAAACGAGTCGAGTAAATCATGCAGTTGGGTTGAGATATCGCACGGCCATTCGAGATCAGCGAAAATCATCGTAGAATTTTGTGTCAACAATATTTCGATCAAGGGACTCGTTTGGGTCGTGGCAAACGGGAAAAAGTCCATGACATTTATAAGTGTGCCGGTTGCAAGATCGGCTAATTCGGATAATGAGTTGGTGGGTCGCACGTCCATGGCGTGTGTTGGGGACCGCTCTTCGGAGACGAGGAATTTATTACTCGCGCGAAGGCGGTCGAGTTCCTGGTCCAGTATGCTTGCAGACGGCCACATTTTGGCCATCTCCTTTAGGGCGATTTTAAGAAGGGCAATATGGTTGTCCGCAGTTTCGGTCAGGGTTGGTATTCGACGTGCATGTAACAGTGCTAAAATCGCAACGGCAATGTGCCACCCCGCCATACCTTGGAGAAACGAAATGGATCCCCGGGCTAAAAGGTCTTCGAAAATACGGGCGACGCAGGACGCAGAAAGGACAGCGGTGGTATATGCTTTGGGGAGCGGCTGGGAGGACTTCGTGAGGTACAGAAGAGTTATTGTCGTGAGGTAGGGTAAATGTATTTGGTGCACGTCTCGGTTGAATGGAGTCGTGCGATTGGTTGCGATGGGTAAGCGCAAAGCTTCAGGTAGGGACTGAACCCAGTCAACCAAATGCCTAGCTAAATGTCCCGGAAATTGTGTCGTTTCGGTTCTTTGCAACAGATATTTTGCAACTTTGCCAACATGGTGGGAAAGTCGAACCCAATATATGAAAATTTGCGCTCGGAAATGGTCTTTTGGTTCTGGAAAATCTTCCAGTGACGGTTCCCTGACATTGCAGTCTAAAGGGTCAATTATACAAGGTCTGCCCTGACATATACTTGTGAGGCGTTCTCTTGCCTGCGGGATTCGTTAGCTGATAAAAATTTCGTCATGTTGAGCATATTTTTAGCTTACAAACAATGTCCACCAAATTCTTCGCCGCAAACCTGGTGATTCATTTGGTCGCATAACCTGCCCGGGCTTTGGCTCTCGGTGTAAACCGATTTGCTGTGCTAACCTGATGGCAACTCCTGTCCACCACCATACCGTATCGAGGCTGGGGCTATTCGGTGCCGAACCCCACCAATAAAATAGCAGTAGCGCCTTCATGCAAGTTATCGGATTATTTTCATGGTTCCCATTAAAAAGTGCTTTCGCACGGTTATAGTACACAATCGGAGGGACATGCTGTAGAACTGATGGCTGTATTCGGCTTCCAAGAAGAGCCAATGCTTGATTAAAGAGGATAGAACGGGACTCCTCCTGATCTGGGAAGAGGATGGAGCTGTCGACAATGGGACACCACGGATAGCAATACTGAAAATAAGTGTCCATGAAACTTTCTTGTAGTGCCGGGGGAGGTAAATCCATAGGTTGTAACGCCGGTTGATTTGAACCTAGCTGATTCATCGCAGCGGAGCTATCTAGCATTTGTGGAAAACTTGATTCGCTGGAATAAAAGGAATTCTGGGCTTGCCCGCTATCGTGAGTGTTCACAGGTAACGAGGCCGTCCGGGCTGACAGAAGCTGGGAGGTTGGTTGGCGAATGCCTTCCGGCGTACTTGGATACGAGAGTGGCTGCCTCCCAACTCCTCCTGAGAAGTGAGAAGTGCTTTCTGTGATCATTCGGTCATCTGGCACTACCCGCTGGACAGATGGTTCAGCCTTAACCTGAACCATGCCCTGATTGCTCAGCGTCGAATTAGAAGTGGGGTCGTATGGCAACGACACAATGGGCAATGAATCAACAGCGTCGGGATCGTCTAGGCTTCCATGCCGGATGGAAGCCCGATTACCTGCGCCGCGCTTGGAGGGGCGAATGCTTAAAAACCGGTCAATATGTGAAAATCTAATCACCCCCAGCAGAAAATTCATGATACATACCGGCATTCATACCCAGCGACTTCGCATCTTGAGCATCTCGGAGATTCGCACTCGGAATTATTGATTTGGAGGTCACATTTGATCTATGATGCCGGTTAACATACGTAGTCCCGGTTGCTCAGTTTAATTGCATCCGGTTACCTTTTTTTCGTGGCAACGAAGGCAGACGAGGCGGGCACGCTTATTGCCTCGAGGCCCTCTGCGGACCTTGGGCGGGGGTTCTGGTGTTTGGGAAGCCATGTCAGGCGTTGTTGGAGTTATGAAATGCTCGTGTATGATTGCCGATGCACCATTTTTATATCCACAGCTCGCTTGCGGACCGTTAGCCGTTTTGCTGCTAAAGCGCGTTCGTTCACTTGCGAGATGCCGAGTTTGATGTTCCCACTGTCCCGATTTGGAAGGAGAATAGCCGCTTGGCCACTACCGCGCTTACTCAGCAGCGCCTCACGTGATCCGATCCAAAATTCATTTTGCTTCAAACCAACCTCGAAAGCTGTTCAACGAGCGAAGTGTATAGCTATTTCAGTGTTTGTGCGCAGGCGGAGCGCCATCGATCGAGCAACTACGGTACTGAGGAGTAATTATATACAAGCACTAACATGTCAAAACGGAAACGAAGTGACTATGAGGAGTCAGATCTATCCAACCTGGATGATCGGAGGCTGGGAATCCAAATCGCCCGCCTCGAACAGAAGATTGAGCATGGTCGTCAACTAATACACCGAGCTCTCAAAACCGCCCGTGGTTTTGAACGTCAGAAGCTAGGACGTCGCCAAAAGACAGCGAAAACGACGAATGAAACGGCTCAGCTATCGCGAATAGAGGAGGAAATTCAAGCATTAAAGGTAAAGTTTACATTCTCGTTTCTGCTTTCTGCCGAACTATATATAATTCGATCTTGAATTGACAAGTGTAGGGATTGGATCTGGGGGTTACTGCGGAACGGCACTTGCTCAAGCATCTTGCGAAGACAAAACGAATTGCAGAATCGCCGGCATTTTCGAGGGTGGCGGCGAGGAAGCCCCTCCCCGAAGGTCCAAAAAACGGACCTGAAGCGAACGTCGTAGCTCGTCTGTTCAAATCAAACCCTGTTCGAGATGTCTTACCTGGTATTTTGAGCGGGATACGGCAAGTACTAGGCCTTGGTGATGGAGTACTTGTTGAGAAACAGCAAACGCGCGAGACCACTCCGCCAATAGCCAAACGGTCAAGGACAGTAGAGGAGGAATCGAGATCCAAACCCCACCAAGCCAATGGCCATGACAATGATTTGGAAATGGGAGACGCAGATATGGAGCAATATAATGCCCGACTGGCATCTTCTTCTTCGGAGTCAGAATCGGGATCGGATGACGAGGAGGAAAGAGACAACGATAATGGCTTCCGTCGCAATTTGGCAAGATGTGAACCATCCCTTTCCCCAACCCCTTCTACCGCGTCATCGGCCTCTATACCGAAAACCAAAACCAAACCTTCGAAACCGAATAATAAGAACCCAGAAACAACATTCCTTCCTTCTCTCACCATGGGCGGCTACTGGTCAGGATCTGAATCCGCCGACGAAGACGACGCCGCCGCAGCGGGAATTCAACCGCGGAAAAATAGGATGGGCCAACAAGCTAGGAGGAAACTGTGGGAAAAGAAATTTGGTTCAGGGGCTAACCATCTTAAAAACCAACCACCGGAGAAGGAAAAATCGCGTGATAGTGGATGGGATATGCGGAAAGGGGCTACATCTCGTGATGAGATGGGAGGGAGGCGTGGGAGGGGAGGGTTTGCGGGGGGCATGTCTTCTCGAAGGGCCAAAGTCGATCGGGCTGCACAAGCCCCTAACCCGAACTTCGAACAGCTTAGGCCTCGCCCAGCCTCGGATCAAAAGCCTCTGCATCCTTCGTGGGAGGCTGCTAAGAAAGCCAAGGAGCAGAAGGGCAACGTTGCTTTCCAGGGTAAGAAGATCGTATTCGACTGATTTCTCTGTGAAAGGCAATGCTTTTGCATGTGCTATAAATCGCTACCATTTTTCTACGGAATGACTACCAGTATACACCATGTAGCCAGCAATTTTATGTTACAACATTACTGGAGCTGATATTCGAGTGATGCCGTGGGTTGCCTTTGTGATATTTATCTCTAGCGTTCCTCATTTTCCAATATCCAGAGCTGTCCTGTATATTACCTTAGGTATATATGTAGGAATAGTGACATCATATTCCGTCTTCTTCCAATTACACACCCAATCAGTCTTTTGTGCGGTCTAGCCATAGCCTGTAGTTTGTGTTGTTCCAACAGTAGGAGCGAGTTTCATACATAAATCAATCAACCGTAGACCAATTGACAAGCAATAGGAAGTGGAATACAGAAGCTGAAACATAACGTGGAGATTATGACTCTACAAAGCGGAGTAATTCGGGCGGGTTGGATCGAAACTAAGAATATGTTAACTATTTTTAAGTCTCTTTTGACTCTTTCTTGCCCGAATTCCTAACCGCCATGGCGTCACCAGTTCGACTAACAGCTCATGCCAGGTGGAATCGCGGTGATTGGTGCCCAACCCACGAATTACTTCGCCCCGGTGCGGTTTCTGGAGACAAGACAACTTCCTTGCAAGGCTGGTAAGGCTCCATGAGTCCATATTATTCCATAATCAGGCCACTTTGCTCGGCTGGTTTCGGGCCCACAGTAACTACTAACTAACTACTGCTGTGACGCTGTCCAGGGAGCAGAAAGTTGAGGCGGCTGCACATTGACAACCGAACAGTTCAAGCTGCAATAGTTACTGCAGTGTGCTTATTCGCCAATTGTCCACCAGTAATGGTAACTACATAGCTAGTCGGCACTGGCGCTCACTGGCCGCTCGATCTTGTGTGCGTTTTTCACAAGGGGCAGATGACGCCGATTTCTATTCTCGTGTCCGGCTTGGTTTGAATTCGAATCACTTCCACCGGAGCGGTCTGGCCACTACAAACTTGCACTGGACCGGGCAAAACGGCAGCAAAAATGACTGAAAAATTGGTTCCACTAAGATGTGCCATATCATATGGCAAAAGTGGCGGGCGGATGGTCTCTTTTGCTATAAAACCATTGGCGCCCTCCAATTGAGGGGCAGGCGTATGTATGTACACGTCGCCCTGCATCTATGGGGGATGATACACCGTCAGTTCCGGAGCAGGATTCTGCACATTGCCATATTCTCGGGCGCACCTCTTCTCTTTGTTATCGATATCTTCTGACTTCACGATCGACCTCCCCGTGGTTCTGCTTGGCCACATAAATTCACTTCTGAGATCGAAACAAGTATCACCACCAAATTTGTCGAACCTTCCTGAAGGAGTCGATACTGAAAAATACAAGAAGACATAATGTCTCCTCCCAGTCCCTACCGGCATCGCGACAGCTTTTCCATATCAAATCGCCCCAGATCACCTGCTCCACCATTTATCCAGGCACCCCGTCAAGATGGAGACGATAGTTACCCAGCGGCGTTCTGGTATAAATGGATCAAGAGCGACCGCCCGAGACTCAGTCGCCCTTTGTCCAGCTATGCTGGCACCAAGAGCGAGCAGATTTACCGAGAGGCCGGCAATAACAAACCGGAAAACAAACTTCATCTAGAGCAAACCCTGATGCATAAAGAGTTTCACATCGAGGCGTTACGAGGGCAGATACGGAAGCTGGTCAGCGAAAACACATCGGAGTGCTCCCTGCTGAACGACAGGATCAATGGACTCCAAGCACAATTGGCTTCACTTCGAACGAGACTACAGATTAGTGAGAACGACCTGAAAATTGCAGATGAAGCTAGAGCCGGGCTGGAGGGAGAAGTAAAAAGGTTAAGACAGGCCTATGTGGGAAAGTCGGAAGCCCTTGACACCCTTCAGAAAGAACGAAAGGAACAGGTCAAAGGGCTTCATCGAGCGCTTGCGGAAAAATCTAAAGCTCTGGAATTTCATGAAAGGGAGCGAAGGGAAGAGATCAAAGAGCTACAACTAAAGCTGGCAGAAGGATCTAAAGCTCTAGAATCTCTCCAACAGGAACGAGAAGAAAAGGTCAAAGATCTCCAACGAAAGCTGGCAGACAAATCCGAAGCTCTAGAATCTTACCGACGAGAACGAGATGAAGAGATCAAAGATCTACAACGAAAGCTGGCAGAAGAATCCAAAACTCTAGAATCTTACCGACGAGACCGAGATGAACAAGCCGAAAATCTCCAACGAAAGCTTGCAGAAGAATCTAAAGCACTAGAATTGGAAAAATATACACGAGAGGAAGAAGTCAAAGAACTACAGCAAAAGCTTATGGAACAAGTTAAAGCCCTAGAATGCGACAAACAGGAACAACAAGGAGAGGCCAGAGAGCTACAACAACAGCTGGCGGAAGCGTCTGAAGCTCTAGAATGTCATGAGAAAGAGAGGGAAGAAGAGCTAAAGGAACTACGACGAACTCTCACGGAACGGATTGAAGCTCTGGAATGCCACAAACAGCAGCTGGAGGAAGAAGCGGAACAGTTACGACAAACCTTTGCAATGGAATCCGGATCCCTACGGTGCCAGAATCAGGAGCTGGAAGAAGAAATAAACCTGTTGCAACAAGCTCTTGCAGAAAGGACTGAAGCTCTTGAAGCGCTAGAGCAGGAGCGGGAGGCAGAGCTTCGGCTACTGGAACGAACCCTTGTGGACAGATCTGAAACTCTTCAACTCCACCAGCAACAACTTGAGGAAATCTCAGTGTGGCAAGAAGCTGCCATGGAAAGTTCTGAAGTGCTGAGAGTTCGTGAACAGGAGCAAGCGAACGAGGTTAATGATCTCCGAGTAGCCGTGGCGGAGAAGTCTAAAGCTCTAGAAAACCTCGAACAGGCTAAAACGGAAGCTCTCGCCGCACAGAAATTGGAGCTCGAGGCATATTTCCAAAATATGCAGATAGAAGATAGTCGAGCGGCCAATGAACGACTAGAGGAACGAGAGAAAGCACTAGTTGCCCAGTTTAACGAGAAACACAGCATAGAGCTAGAAAACCTTCAAGCATCATTTGCAGCAGAGCTCCAACACGTCCAAAAAGCGCACGCGGCCGCAGTTCACGAGTTCGTTACCAGGCTAGATTCTGTTGCCGAGAAAGTGAGAGACGACAACCATTTCATCGCACTACTAGATGGAAAACTCAGTCGAAACCGAAGCAAAGGAACGACAGCAACAACGACAACAACCACAACAACAACAACAACAGGAAAGGAGAAAAGTATAAGCCACATTCGCGCACTATGTAGGGAGGTTTTCCATGTAGGCAAGTCCAGAGCGAGGAACAGTTTTGGCGAACGAAGCAGAACGCCAGATTCTCGCCCGGATTCTGGCGTTCAATGCTAGTGTACAAGTATAAAGATCTTGGATTAGACATGATGATTTCATCCTCTTTTTTTCGGCTTAATGGCGTTTTAACAGGTGTATGGGATTGGTTCATGCTCAAGCGTGCGGGATACGGCATGTGTACGGTAGAACATGAGATTTCTACTTTGTTACTTTGGTTTTGGCTTTAACTACATATATCCCGATTCTGTCTGGGTTGGAGTTTTCGTTAACTTAGGTGTCGTTGGTCCAAGCTGTGTTCTCTATCTTCCCATGGACATTTCATACTAGGCACAGCCGTTGCTGGAGATGATATTGGGAGGCACGTTATGTATTGGTTTGAATGAAATAAATCGATCTCCACACTCGTATATAACTACTGGTATGCGAAGGTGGTAACTAGCTGGTACACCAGCAACATTTCTGCTTCACAGGTTCCACAGCGTAATTTCAACACTTTAGTTAACCAAAATTCCTATTCTCCATTCAAATTGTGAGTCCCTAATCGCACGATTTTTGTTCGAACAAGTTATATCCTTTACAACACTTAAAAGTTTATTAGAGGACCACAGATTTAACATTGAAGAAAACCTCTGGACCGCAATGGCCAGACGCCCCTACAGCCGGCCGTTGCCGTTAGGTCCTTGTAGTTAACTACCAGATAGCTGCTTGCGAA
This sequence comes from Blastomyces silverae, assembly GCA_001014755.1. NCBI lineage: Eukaryota > Fungi > Ascomycota > Eurotiomycetes > Onygenales > Ajellomycetaceae > Blastomyces > Blastomyces silverae. Next base: position 3,058 of record LDEV01000349.1, on the reverse strand, counting down.
GCTCACTACTCTACTCGTGCAGATGCCCATTCCTTGAACTCTAGCGAGTTCGGATCAGCAGCATAAATGACCCTATCTATACATGCCAAACGCTTCCATCCTCAAGGGAGGTGCTGATGTGATGTCCTTGCATATTTCACAGCTTCTGTATGGAGGCGAAAACACTCTGATCCCGATCACAGAGGCTCATATAACATCACGGCTGTGTTGCGCCGACACCAGACCCGGCGCCTTGGAGGCTGACAGAAATGTTTAGGAGAATAATGACCACTTATGCGAGGCTGTTTGCGTTTGTAGTGGAAGGCATATTATGACTTGTTTTAGCTGCAGTTTAAATTGAAGGAGATATAGTGTAAAAAGATAGAATCCAACAATCATATATCTGTATATACATGGCCCCTGAACGATAGTTAATTAGGGTTTCGCGGGCACGTGGGCCCAAAAATTGCGTCGGACAATCGTTTGCCCCGCCAAAGCTTCAACCCCTCGAATTTCAATCCCTCGACATTGCAAATCTTCAGCTGAGCCATTTCTCAAGCTGTTGTCGATAGCCACTATCATATTAACTTCGCATCTCCCGCCTGAGGGAGCTTTGTGTATATGTTAAGCAATTGCCCACAAAATTAAGGAAAATGGCAGCCCTCGCAGAAACATACAATGGTGCGTAGGGAGGGCGCGACGGAGCTATGG
>LDEV01000341.1:13124-56260 GCA_001014755.1 Blastomyces silverae | reverse complement strand
CATCTGCATTGGGGCGGGGATGCCGGAGCGCGGGAAGCCGTTGGACCGGGTGGTGTACCTGGAGGAAGGGATTGGGGAGGCTGTGGTGGAGGGGTTGAGGAAGCTGGGGCACAAGGTTGAGGTGTTGAAGGGGTTCAAGCGGGGGATGTTTGGGCGGGGACAGGTTATTCGGTGCCATTCTGACGAGGGGAAGATGGTCTATAGCGCTGGGAGTGATATGAGGGGGGATGGAGCGGCGGTTCCTGTGTGAAATTGAAACTGTTGTTTTAATGTTTGGTGATACTTTGTTAGTTATCTAGGCTTGGGGGAATTTTGTTAGTTGTGCGATTGGTGAGAAAATAAATGTTTTATATTTCCCATATGTACTTGAATTTGAAGCCATGGTATAAATTTCAAGCTGTGAAGAGCAGGCAGTCTCTTTACTTCCTACGATTCTGACTGTTAGTTTTCTTTTTCTTGCTTTTGCTTTTCTTTATTTGAAATAAATAAATAAATAAAATAAAATAAAATAAAACATAACAAAAGCTTCCATTGCAATGCGTTATCAATCAAGAGACAATTCTTTGCTTCCCCTTCGCCATCTTGGTAATTTTCTCGATTAACCTCCAACATGGGTTAATGTAAAATTACTTACAAGGGGGAAAACTAACTCCGCTACTTCGAACGGGCGGCGGAACCACGGAACGGCATGTAACTACCAGGCTTGATTTCGAGAAGGCTGATTGATCCTCACGGAATATTAGTGTCATTCGGGTGTCAAGGTTGAACAAAATATTGAATGCCCCCCCCCCCATATTGTTTCAACTATGTTTCATTAGGCGGCTTGGAAGAACAAAATTGATCAATTATGGAAACATGAACGAAACAATAATGCCTCTTATGAGTCTCCCTCTGATTTTATTCTCACATTCGTCCTCTATCTTGTTTGGGGGGGGGGGGGGTTAGTTAACGTAGGTATTAGTTTATGGTTGGTTCAATTCGCTCTCTGCCCTGTTTAAGCGCTGGGGCTGACATTTTCTTCAGCGGGGATTAAAGTTTTCGCTGGGCAATGTGTTTAGGGGAGGATCCCGGGCGGTAATTTGGAAACCAGTCCTGTATGTACAGTACATCTTCTTCTTCTACTCCGGCTACTAGGCAATTTGCGACAGCCTGGCTAGATCCTGACAGGTTGCAGCTGCAAAAAACTGCCTTTGCGAAGCGAGAGGGCTTTTTAATATGGCACAAGGGCCAATCGGATAGGGGGAACAGGGGGACGTTGCTGGTTGTGAAGAACACACACCTTGCTTGAAATTTCTGCAGGAGTGTAACTCCACCGGGTCCCCCCCCCACTTGATCTTGTTAACTCGGGATTAGGCAGTGTGATAGTGTGATGGTATGATATGGGCTGTCTGTGAGTGTGTGAGTGAGAACAATGGGTAAGGTAGTCTGTATCTTGGGTTGATTTTTGTGATTATTTGCTTTTTCCTTTTCGCGATAAAAGGGTGGAATGAGGGGTTTTTGTGTGTGAGTGTAGCAAAGGCAAGGGGACGGGGACACTGAGATTGATGCTACTAGTATGGGGGAGATGGAATTAGAAATTAGATATCGAGGCAGATACAAGTAGAGTATTCTCATATAACTATCCCCATTGTATCAGTTTTATCAGTTTTATACACCTTGGCCGAGTATCGTCCACTGGCCCGCCGGTTTGCCCCGCCTCCGCCGTAGTCATCATCCAGCCGCAGAGCCAAGGCCCACCCACAACCCTGGATCAGCAGCCTAATCCATTCTCCCCTCCTGTCTCTTCTCCGTACTACTAGTAATCTGGTGTTGTTTCCCCCCCCCTATTATTATTGATTCTCAGCCCTCGTTTTGCACCACTCCTCATCAACCCCCCCTCCTCAATTATCTTCTCTTTCTTTCTTGCTCAACAACTCCAGAGTTGTCTCGTCTGAGTTCTTCGCCCGCTTGTCGCTATTCGTGATCTGTTGCGTTGCTGCTTGGCTTTTTTGCAGTCAGTTCTTTTGCTAGGCAAACTACCCCTCTTTTCGTCGTCCAGGCCCAATCAAATCCCTTCCTCTCCATCACATACACCACTTGATCAGAAATAATACTCATCTTTACCTTGTGTGTAGGCCAGATATTTATCCCTCAAACCATCGTCGAACAATCTTCAACGCAGTCCTCGAAAGTCCACTCGTTCCGGTGTCGAAACCCCGCCGCAGTCGCAGCCCGCAGATCCTATACCTCCTCCCATCCCGAGTCTTTCTTTCGCGCTCAACTTCTTTCTTGGCACTTTCTTTGGTTTCGAGAGACCAATATCATCTTGGCCGGCCTGGTAGTTAACTCGTTTAAATCGTTGGTCAATACCGTCGTCGAAATCAGTCGAAAGCAAAGGAGATAAATAGACCACGGGGACCAGACGAGTATCTCGCCGGTTCATATTCTTCAACCCATCCACTCGATATTTCCATAATACCAATAGGTTTAACGACCAGATATGGCGGACTTACAAGGACGTAAAGTGTTCAAGGTGTTCAATCAAGATTTTGTCGTTGACGAGCGATACAATGTTACTAAGGAGTTGGGACAAGGCGCATATGGCATTGTCTGGTCGGTTACTTTTAACCCCCCCACCCTTTCTCCAGCCCGCCCTCTATCTCACGACCTCTCTCTTGATGTGTTTCCTCTCGAGGCTACGTGTTATTTGATATCATGCACATTCCAATGACATCGGGGGATACTTGGCATTGCTCTACTTGTTGCCGTTATCCAACGCGTTGAATTCAGCTAATCTGTTACACTTCCTTGCAGTGCTGCCACGAATGTTCAAACTGGGGAGGGTGTTGCAATCAAGAAGGTTACAAATGTATTCAGCAAGAAAATCTTGGCCAAGCGGGCTCTGCGTGAGATTAAACTCCTCCAGCATTTCCGCGGCCATCGCAATGTGCGTCTTAGCTTTAACTTAGCGCCCGCGCTTCCCATCCAGGCAGAAAACGGCGATAGGGCTGACTGGAGATATAGATCACGTGTCTCTATGACATGGATATTCCGAGACCAGACAATTTCAATGAGACATACTTGTATGAAGGTATGTAGAGCTGTCTTGTGTGTTTGTATGGTGATGAGATACTAATTGCTACATGTCAGAGTTGATGGAGTGTGATTTGGCGGCAATCATCCGATCAGGACAGCCCCTGACCGATGCTCACTTCCAGTCCTTCATTTACCAGATACTCTGTGGATTGAAATACATACATTCCGCCAATGTCCTGCACCGAGATCTTAAACCGGGCAATTTGCTGGTTAATGCTGATTGCGAGCTTAAAATTTGCGACTTTGGCCTTGCCCGCGGCTTCTCCATCGACCCAGATGAGAATGCTGGTTATATGACTGAATACGTTGCCACCCGATGGTACCGCGCCCCTGAAATCATGTTAAGCTTTCCAAGCTATACGAAAGCCAGTAAGCTGCCCTGGTATTCCTAATACTCCTTAATCGGTATCAGCTAATAAAAATAATTACCAGTCGATGTTTGGTCCGTTGGTTGTATTTTGGCCGAACTCCTTGGTGGTCGACCATTCTTCAAGGGCCGCGATTACGTTGACCAACTCAACCAAATTCTCCACTACCTTGGAACGCCCAATGAAGAAACCCTTTCACGCATTGGTTCTCCCCGTGCGCAAGAATACGTCAGAAACCTCCCCTACATGCACAAAATCCCCTTCCAGCGCCTGTTCCCGAACGCGAACCCAGATGCCCTTGACCTACTTGACAGAATGTTGGCCTTCGACCCATCTTCTCGTATCTCTGTTGAAGAGGCTCTTGAGCATCGCTACTTGCACATCTGGCACGACGCTTCGGATGAACCCTCATGCCCCACCACCTTCGACTTCCACTTCGAGGTTGTTGAGGATGTTCCTGAAATGAGGAAGATGATCCTTGACGAAGTCCACCGATTCCGACAACATGTGAGACAGGGATCTCAGACACAGGCCGTAGCGGCACAGCAGGCAGCACAGCAGGCCCAGCAGAACGTTCCCATTCCGGACGACCACACTGGTGCCTGGAAGCAGGAAGATCCCCGGCCGCAAGAGGCTATATATGATGGTTCCCGACACCCCAATGACCTGGAGGCATCGCTCCAGAGGGGAATGGATGTTGTTAGATAAGTATACTGTCTAGACAGGAAAGGAAATGATAAACAAGAAAAGAAAAAGATTTATCAGTCAAAGATACCGATACACCCGTATGGTTTGGTGGGGAATATTGTTCCCGAAGAGTTTCACACACACGCTATTCACTTTTGTTTCCCGATTCGGCACTTAATTTATTGAATTATATATGGTTCCTTTTTTCCAGGAACCCCTAATTTCCTTGGAAGGTTGTATACTCTGTCTGTATTTTTTTCTCGCTCTGTTCGTTTGCTTTTCTCCGTATCGCAAAGTTAAGTGTTTTTCCAATGCTTTTTAAAAGCGATTATCAGGTTTTTTATTCACCCTTTTGAATGCCTCTGTGGGTTTCAGGCTGAAGGATGGATAGTTTGGTACAAAAGATGGAATATATCTTTGCTCGTGGGGCCCCCTCAAACCTGTAAACGGGTTTGAACTTGATGGATATTGGTCGGGGCTAGGACGTGATGGAATGGGGTTGTCATGCCTTGTTAAACTTCATTAACTTACAGTTTAGACTTGAGTAAACAGTCAAGCATATATAGGAATATTCATTCAAAGTTATTCCTTGGAATTTTGACGTGAAATATAAAAAAAATGCTATCATTGAATTGTTGAATGCTATTCATGAATTGTTGTTGGATGTTTTAAGACCTCTTTTCTTTTCCTTTCGTTTTTCTTTTTGCGTAAGTTAAACCCGTGTTCCCAATTGATTCAATTGGGGAAATTATTGAGAGTTATCAATATTTATGTACCCCCACCGAAAGGGTATGTATGTACTACAGATAATGACAATGACGAATCGGTTCCTCCCACCCATGACGTCAATCCAGTTCCTGTGCAGGTCACGTGCGCTTCATCCGTTCCCGTTCTGTCTTCCGCCTCATGCTCAGGGCAAGTTCTTAGTTCAACTTCAATGTCGCAGGTTGGGTCAAACGTCACCCTGTCTCACAATGCATGGCATATCATCCTACCCTTTGTAACCTCTTCTTGTTCTTTTTCTCTTTTTTTTCTTTCTTTCTTTCTTTTTTTTTACATTTTTCCTCCTCTTTTTGTTTGCGCTCGGCCTCCTGATGAGTCCGTCCCTCGATCGACCAAGCCAGCAGTCTAGTCCATTGCCCAAGACAGCCAAAAAAAAAAAACCAACTTGAACTTATGGCATCATGGTTGTGTTTGTCGACCATGAGCAGGAGGACATTAATTCTGCGGCGCCGGGTATTCCCCATCTCAGTGCGGATGCTGTATTTCTGAAGCATCCCGGCCATTCGATGTTCACGGATTCGCGAAGAGGAGCGGGTGGTGGTGGTGGTGGTGGTGCCACGAGCCACGATAAGGGCGGCGGCGATAAGGACAGCGGCGGTGTGACAGTGGAGGATTCTTCCCCCGCAGCCAGGAATGCGAATCATAATGTTGATGATGGTGGACAGCGGGACAATCCAAACGTCAATGGATTTTCAGCTGCTCTGAGTTGCTATCCGTATGCATAAAATGAAATTCTTATATTCAAACTCTTTCTTTCTTTTCTCTTTTTTCCCCATGTTTGGCTCTTCAGGAACATGCCGTTTTTTCTTTGTCCTTCCTATTTTGTACTAAGTGGTGGTGATATATACTAAGTATAAGAATCCCTTCTCTTCTACCTATAGAGTGGTCGTTCAGATTGCCAGGTCCGTCGACCTCAACACCCTGGATTCGTTAGCCATGACATGTCGTCAGTTCCGCGCGAACCTACTGCCCTACCGCTCACAGCTCGTTCGGGAAACCTTACGGTGCTGCAATGAACATCTGGACGATGTGCCTTCGGAAGACAGTGATAGCAGTGATAACAGCGCAGCTGCGGGTCTTGTTGTGGCGGGTGATCCGCCTGACATCTTCGAGGCTTTTCCCTTGCCTGATACTACCGCTGGTGGCACTGCTCCTCCCGTTAGGTACTGGGGTTTTCCCAGACTTACCACGAGGAAGGTGGGACGATGTGCTCGAGATATGGTTACAGAATGCCAGAGATGCATGTATGTTGTTTGTAGGGTAAATCACACTATATTCCTTTACCTCGTCACCTCGTCGAATCTGGGCTGAGGCTGATACACTTTCATCAGAATTGCACCATGAAACACAATGGAACGTCATCGTTGAAATCCAGGCTTCGTCGCCTTTGTTCGACATGCCGTACTGCCCCTTTATCCGACCACTTCTTACCTTCCATCCCTTCACAGCGTGGTAACCATGACCACCACAAGGATTACCGCTCACACGTACCGTCGCAAACCAAGACACAGACGTTCGCAAATAATATATTTAGTTCCAAGGCCTGCCACTGCCAGGAGTCCTTCTGGCTCTGTCAACCATGCGGCCAGCTTCTCAGCTCCGATGATACTACATATCAACGTGTGTGGACGTGGAGGACACGCTACAGCCCCTATCTAAGTGGTGGGCTGGGAACAGGCGTGGGAGAAGGCTGGCAGGGAGTCAAATGCGGGCGCGGGGAGAGATGTCTTGCTGCAGAGGAGATTGAGATGGAGGTTGACTGTGAAGTAGATGATTGGATGTCCGATGATTCGGAACACCATCATCATCATCATCGTAATCATCGTCTTGGTAGTAACAATGGTGGCTGCGATAACCGCCATCTTCCACCGCAACACGGCGACGGACATGGTGGTGCGGGGCCGGGCTATCTGAGACAGGAAATTGAAGGCGTGGGCGGGGTGGTTAAGCAAAAGGTTAAGAAGAGGGTGAGGGTTGGTGCGTGTGTGGAGGAGCATGAGGATGAGAAGGGATCCGAATCGTATTTGATGAGGGAGTACTTGGGAGATGTGAGGAGTTGGTGTGGATGGTGCGAGCGGGTTATACCGTGTAGCACGGAGAGAGAGGGGGGTCTCGAGTAATTAATGATTAATGTCAACCAAAGTCCCCCCTGACCTCATTTCTATGTCTTTGTGAGGGAGTTAGTTCCATTGATTCGTGGTTACCCAGCGTTTTCCAGGCGTTAGATCGTGAGCTAGCGGTTTCTTTTTTTTTCTCTACCGATGTTGGCTACTATTATTTCCCTGATGATGTATAGAGACTTTTCATACGCTGTAGATCATATAGATAAGTTGTATTATTAGACTCGCCAGCTTTCTTGTCCCATGCTTTGGATATGCCCATGACTTGATCATTCTTATTGTACGAGCGAGCAGAGACAAACTTAAGGAGTTCAAGGGATGAAAACAGCTCTATGTAACTGGCATAGTTATAGGTTTTAGTGGCTGATGAATATCATAATCATACCAAGCCTCTTGGAGAACCTGACTATGTTAATGACCCAGCAAAACGGGAAAGAATTGAATATCCTCCAGTGGGATTTCATTCATGACATATGCATCCTCATGCCATGCTCACCTGCATGGTTTCTCTTTCATAGCTCCATATCCACTCCTTTCTTCATTGCCCACCTGTGCAGAGCGACAAATTCGCCGCATGGCAAATAGTCTCATATAATCTAATAAAATAGGCGGTGCCGCTTGCAAAGTGGTAAAGCTGAATAACCGGGGCAGCCGGATAGAAGTCAGAAATTGGGGGGTGAAGCGGATGTGGGTAGAGGGAGCCCCGGGTGAGCCCCGGGGGGGGGGGGGGGGGGGGGGGGGGGGGGGGGGGGGGGGGGGGGGGGGGGGGGGGGGGGGGGGGGGGGGGGGGGGGGGGGGGGGGGGGGGGGGGGGGGGGGGGGGGGGGGGGGGGGGGGGGGGGGGGGGGGGGGGGGGGGGGGGGGGGGGGGGGGGGGGGGGGGGGGGGGGGGGGGGGGGGGGGGGGGGGGGGGGGGGGGGGGGGGGGGGGGGGGGGGGGGGGGGGGGGGGGGGGGGGGGGGGGGGGGGGGGGGGGGGGGGGGGGGGGGGGGGGGGGGGGGGGGGGGGGGGGGGGGGGGGGGGGGGGGGGGGGGGGGGGGGGGGGGGGGGGGGGGGGGGGGGGGGGGGGGGGGGGGGGGGGGGGGGGGGGGGGGGGGGGGGGGGGGGGGGGGGGGGGGGGGGGGGGGGGGGGGGGGGGGGGGGGGGGGGGGGGGGGGGGGGGGGGGGGGGGGGGGGGGGGGGGGGGGGGGGGGGGGGGGGGGGGGGGGGGGGGGGGGGGGGGGGGGGGGGGGGGGGGGGGGGGGGGGGGGGGGGGGGGGGGGGGGGGGGGGGGGGGGGGGGGGGGGGGGGGGGGGGGGGGGGGGGGGGGGGGGGGGGGGGGGGGGGGGGGGGGGGGGGGGGGGGGGGGGGGGGGGGGGGGGGGGGGGGGGGGGGGGGGGGGGGGGGGGGGGGGGGGGGGGGGGGGGGGGGGGGGGGGGGGGGGGGGGGGGGGGGGGGGGGGGGGGGGGGGGGGGGGGGGGGGGGGGGGGGGGGGGGGGGGGGGGGGGGGGGGGGGGGGGGGGGGGGGGGGGGGGGGGCCGGGGAGTAGGACAGTGTGATTTTCAGACTGCCTACGAGCATGGCCAGGTATGACAGCAGTTTGGGATGAAAAAGCCGGCGGAGTTGTATATTGTAGGGGCCGAAAAAGTAATCCTTCGCTGAATCCAGGGCGTCCATGCGTATTGTTCCGCAGTTCGTACACCATGCACGTCCAGGCTGATGAGAGCATTTAGTAGCTTCAGCCAGGAAGAAATGGCCAAGCGGTTCGTGTGCTCTCGAAAATATAGGACACCTATAACTATCGCTTTTTACTCTGCAGGGAACGATGGTTCGTCGGGGGTACCGGTTTAGAGTGAGACGGGGGGGCCATTCAGAGAAGCAGTTCGCTGGGAAATAAGAGCAGGGAAGTCTTCTTATCTCAGCACAGTATGCATATTGAACTTTCCCGGCTGGGATATTGGGTAGCTTTCTAGGCCCATGGGACCGGGCTTGGTGGCAATAGGAATAAAAGAATGAAAAAAAGAATGAATGAATGAAAGAAAACAGGTACAAGTTTCTTGTACCTGGGTATAGCTACCAACATCAGAACACATATACAGGATATCAAGGAGTACCCCATGGGGGTCGTATACGTGTCCCTTCTAGGTATCTCGAGCCTCGAACAAAATTTGAACGCGGTGGATAAATCCCGTTCAACGTTTCCCGCCCCGGATTACCTTCACTTCTCTCCCCCTTGTACAACGCCGACAGACCCCCGGAAATTCGGTCGCTTGGCGGGGGAATGTCGAGGAATCTCGTCCATAGCGTAAGGCCCCCAGCATGTATACATCCATCCTCCTCAGAGCGTTCAACCGGGTAAGCGGGCCGGGCTTTGTTGGCATTCGCTGAAGTTCTCGGAGACCGCGGGTGGACACTGTTCATTATCACCGGCACAGAGGAGCTTTTCCGCCCCTGGTGGCAGTGCATAGAGCGTCGGGGGGGAGTATCTGCTGAAAAAGTGCGTGAGGGGAGGTTGAAATATGATTTCTATTCTTGGAAAATCGGGGCTCAATTAGGGCTGCAGGGTGATCAAAGAGGGTTAGCGCATTAGTGTCGAGACTCCCTGACTATAACCGGACATAAAGCAGGATGATTCCTTGGCGAACGATTAGCATCGTTATCTGGCTATGATCCGTTGCAGGTTTGTTAAGATATTTACCTCTTGATGATGTTCTTTCTCTTCCCTGACTAGCCTTGCATCGTAGGGTTGGCACTTTGGGGAGGCAAGGAGTGGCCAATCTCTGCTAAGTTGCCAGCCTTTTCAACCTCTGCATATTGCCGGAATGAAAGTGTTCCCTCAGTGTTTGTGACAAACCACGTCACTCCTGCTTCTATGACTCCATTGTTTTATATCCGATCTCCGACGTTACTTTACTAATTGGGACTCCCGCATAGCTAGTCCCCGCTGTGGATGGCTTCCCCGCGAAAAGCCACTTCTTATTTCCAAGATCATCTTGGGGCCCGGTTAGAATTCGTGACGATTGTGAAGCTCGAAGTCACTTCTTTCTTTGATTCATCATCAGTCTTATAGTCCAGAGTCTTTGTAGGTAATACCGCGCGAGCGGCATATATTTAGTTTTAGTTATAGATTTTCTCATCGCGTCGCGTATTCAAGCTGCAGGGCAGATTTTAGGTTAGTGAGACTATATTTTTCTCTTTCTATGAGCATACGCACATCAAGTATTCTGGTGGATGCCCCACTATTCGCCGTATTCTTCCTGAAGTCGACAAAGCCGAAGCCACATGGAAATGTTGTTAGGTTGAGGGGAAAAAGAGTTCTCAAAAGCTGAGGCTTTTTATCTCCGTTCAATGGCCTGTGAAAGGTGTTATTTCTATTGGCACACGAGGGATCCAAATAGGTTTGGCCTGGGTGTTAATATCAGCCCTTATGCGGAGAAATAGAATAGCCTTCAGCCTGTTACGAGAAAGATAAACGATTTGCAATCATTTGCTTGGGGGATTTTCATATTAAGGTTTCTGGAATGGATGGGATTGTCAGCTTAGGCGCAAATTATTGGCTCGGAATATAAATGATCCGAGTTTCCGTATCCCGCTCCACCTATACCGAGCAAGAATAAGCGATTCGGGAGTTTGAAGCTGACATACATATGATTGATGGAGCCATGATAAAAAAGTTCTAGGTTGTAAATAAAACTTTTATTTATTCTGTTCTACTTTCGCAAAAGCCGGACAGGGATAATCTGTCTCGATTCTTCTTTTCTCCAACGAGAAACTCCGGCACGCTCATATCATCGCCGGGAATATACCAAAAAATGGAAAGAAAAAGCAAAGTCTGAACTCGCGATCAAAATCTTTTGGACTCTGGGGAGCGTTGTGAAGTCGACAGCACCATTTAGACACTTCCTGGAATGTGATTCAATTTTGTCGACATAGGTACTATCCTATCAAGAATTGCGACAATTGTCTGCAATATCAAAATAAAATGTAAATAGAAATTATATGCAACATGCGCCAACGAAACGCTCCAGAATATAGATCTATATGCATATACATGCATATACAGCGTACGTGCATAAATCCGTGCAGCCGTGAGGCGATCCGTCAGCCATGAGGTATGAGACCGATGCCGAATCCGGAAACCGTGTTGTCACTCGGGCTTGGAAGTCGCTACGGGGAAACTGGTGGGTTCCAAGGTTGAAATAGCCGGATTGAGAACCTTGGAATGCACTAACAATCCCAATTAGGGCTAGGGTGATCTATTCTTAGAGTATTAGACAAAAGTAGACTAGTGTTAAAATACTAGCCAATGGAAAATCATAATTTAAATTTAGGGTGCGGCTTCTTCGGGAGGGCCCGCTGGGCAACCACATTTGTTCCCGATTTAGCACAACTCATTGCCCTACTGCTGCGTCTTTTCTTTTCTTGACACTTGCTTCAGAAATGATACACACGACCACTGTTTCTGAATAACACAAGTTTTCCTGAGTCAATGACTTTTGTCTAAGGTAGGGACAGAACTCTCAACCCCTCTCTTTATCGTAAATATGGGGACACTGCTGAGCTCTCCTTGAGGACATCGTCGGAAGCATCTGTTGTGTACGGGAAGGTTGGATATCAGCGCAACGGCACCCTTCAGAGAGGAAGTGACAGAAGAGCCTCAGATGTTTCAAGATCCTTGCCTTAACGGCTTCAAACCCTTAGCGCAGGCTTCTCAGAAGTCAAATTATGCACATATCTTGAACGGTCCCACCATCCATGACCTGGTGGCCGGGGTGTAACTACACTATGTTTACAAATTGCTGGAGGCACAGATTACCCACGTTGCCAAATGTGGAGTACCGACGTTTCTTGGCTCTGCAACCTCATTCGTGGTCGATTCCTCAGTCGCAGCTAAATCAAGAATCTTTCCAAGCAGCTTTCCCTTGGCGTGCATTGTGGCTGCAGACCATACTACATTCAGCAAAGCGGGCACATAATAATAGCAACACAGGACATTTTGAGCCAAGCCTTATGTGGGATAATCTTTTTTTAGTTTTAGAGTTAACCTGCAATCCCGGCCCAATGTACTGGTGGCCGTCCCCCAAATTATGGTTAATTTTGACGAAACCACACTAGCCTTGTCACATCACCTTGACGTTTCAACTCCAAACCGCCCTTCCTCTCAACCATGGAACACGCGCTGCGACCGCTCGGTCCGATCATTGGCCCACGAACCGATCACAGATCCCCCCTTATCCAAAGCAGTTAGTTCTCAGCGCCTCAGCCGCAAATGTTCATTGGGCTTTACCGCGCAGATGGCAGGTTTCCATTTTGAGCTGTGCTTGCAAACACTGCAGCTAGCCTGCTTTTTAGCGCTGTGGTCCAGGTACACACCACTACGTTGAGTTCCTGCATCGAGGTCGACAATCCCTTCCAACAAGGGGCTGTTCTTGGCCAGCCTCATAGCTATATATCTTACTGCGCATTTCGCCTGCTTCAGGATTATCCGCATGGTCTTCTACGGAGCAGGTGCTAGTCAACTATTCAAAACCCTGTTTTCGCCGCTAACGTTTATTTTATTTCTATTTTTTCTCTTGTGGCCCCTTCTTATCTTGCACCACCTCGACTATGCACAGTCGGTGACCCAATTGTATCATCTATACTTTGCTTCTTCAGCCCGTTCGCAGAATTAGTCCCAATTCTTCCCGGCTCCAGATTTGAGACATCTGCACTCTTATTTATCATCCTGCTCCATTCTACCCCTCGGAACAATCATGGCTAGGGTGTCGCCCAAATCGCGCCAAGCTTTTAAGGATCGGCGTGAATCTGCGATAAGGACTTCACCATCCCAGCTCCAGGGCTTTAATCCCGCTTCCACTTTCCCACATATAAGTAGCAGGCCTCTGCCAGCAATAGTGCACTCTCAAAGCACCCCCCCGTCGCCGAATTCATTGACAGCGCAACTTGGCTCGCCAACTGCTATATCAGCCAATATGGCTTTCAACCCAAGACACCAACGGGCGGTCTCTGATTTAGGCCCAACAACATACACCCCAAGAACAGGAAAAGTGAGCAAAGCGCTGAAAGGGAAAAAGGTCCATCAATGCCAATACCCAGGGTGTGGAAAGGTATGGAACATATATATAGTCCTTCACCTACCTGAAATTGCTCGCTGTTAACTTGGATATTCTTATTCTTAGCTCTTCTCAAGAGCGGAACATGTACGGTGAGTTTTCTCTTGTATACACTTCATTTTATATGAACTGCTACTAACATTCTTTTAGACGACATGCATCAAACCATAATCCAGTCGCTATTATTCAATGTAGTGTAGAGGGATGCGGCAAGACATTCAAACGCAAAGACTTGTGCGTTCGTCATATGGAAAAAAAGCAGTATGTGTTGTTCATATCACTCATAATCCATTAGCTTTGCTAACTTATTACTTCAGCAGCGACAAGTTGAACGCACTTCCAGGAAACGCTCGCAGTGATACTCACATCCAATCGAGCCCAGTATTAATGACTTCAGAACCACAGGGCTTAATGTCACCTATATCATTAAATCAACAACACGCATCTGTTCCAGCCGTTCCTCATGAAGGGGATTTAATGTCAATCGGCTCCCTTGTGCAACCGGGGACCCAACACCATTTCGCGAACGATTATTCCATGCCCGTATGGTGTGAGCCCGAAAGGGGTCTAGTCAGAGGGGATTTATTTTCCGACTCACCGCAAGTCAATGGCGACGATACGATGGTATACTCTTCGCCTGACAGCTGTCGATCGCCCGCTTCTGATATAAATCCTTTTCAATTCCCACAACGTACGCCAATTATGGACCAATCTTACTCGGAATCATTTTACCATCCACAGATCCATGGATCATCCTTTAAAATGGCCTCTACAACTCCCGACTGGAATCCTCTTCAGGCAGGGACCTCTACTTCACAGATGTTGCCTATCTCCCTTGAAGGTGATATCCTTCAAACAGTAGGTGAACCTTCCCTTCATTGTCGCTATGGGGGAACTAGAATTAACATTCTGTTAGCCCTACCCGTACCCGTACCCTGCCTCCCACTGGACAGAAATGAGTGGTACGCCCTACGACGGGAACTTAATTTCTCCCCCGGAGTCATTCTCCAAAATGACGGCATGGAGATAATCGACACTGCTCAATGGCAGGACTGCCTTGAGTGCTATTGGAAGCACTTTCACCCTATCTTCCCGATCGTCCATCGCCCAACCTTTTGCGCCGTAAAGCAAATCCCGTTAATGTCCGGTGCTATGGTAGCAATAGGATCGCAGTATGATACACGACCCAATGCGAAAGAATACTCTCTATCCATTTTAGAAGCATGCCTCAATCTTCTCGCCAAGGTAAAATGCACTCGCGAAAAGTCCCTCTTGAAAATATACTAACATGAATGCAGAGAAACCCAATTACAATCCGTTCTCGGATTTCTGATATCCAAGCCGTTTTTCTACTCGAATACCTCTCAAAATACCGATCTAGGAAGGCTGATGTTACCTTGTCTCCACGGTTTAAATCTTTATATGGAACTGTGAGTGTTTCCCCAAATGGCTCATTGTGGTCATTGCTAATATCAGGACATAGTTTGTCCAAAACCGCCATTGGGCGTCAAAAAACCCACTCGCTGTTTTTAACACTCTTTCCGAGGATGAGAAGCGTTTGGGTCTAGGGAAAGCATATAGCTTTTGGGTGGAAAATGAAACAAGACGACGGATATTACAAGCTGCTTTCCTCCTTGATGTTCAGCAATCGACCCTGTTTCAGCAGCCTTTGGCATTCCTCCAAGCAAATATCCGAACACCGGGATCCCACATTCGAAATGTAGAACCTATCGACTTACCATTCCCTTGCCAAACCGAATTGTGGGAAAGTGCAAGGATTGAAGAATGGGCTCAATACGCCAGGGCATCAGAGCCACTAACTCTCTCCTCTGCTGCAGCGCGAATTATTCGCCAAAATGACAGCACACTGAAACTTGATACTTTTCAATCGAACCTGATTCTTTCCTATGCTTTGCTTACGAATATGCGATCGATGGATCTGGAGCAAACGCTAGAGCCTTTTATCAGGAGGATGAAGCAGGGGACGACCGCAAAAGAACCCGTACAATGCACTGAAGCATGTGGCCCTTTAACCCATCCAAGCCAAACACTCTTCGCATATCACGCACTCCTCGCGGCATACCGTGCTCCGCTCAAAGCCCTCCTAATAGTTAGCGGCGAATCTTGGCTGTTTAATCGGAAACTCACAGACCAAGCGGAATATCAGCAGGCCAAGAAAACATTACGCTTGTGGGTTTCTGACACTGATGAAATGAAAAAGGCAGTTTGGCATGCGCTACGGGTTCTGGAATACGCCATCGATCATCCAGTATTGGGAGATACTCCAGGGTTAATTTATCCCAATACGGACCTCTCTCATGCCTCAACTCGGTTCAGCGATGGAAGTGGCTGCATAACCCCATTAAGCGTTCATGCACAATATGGTAACGATATGCACCGAGCCGAAAACACGTTTGCTCCACCCGGGTATCTCATTGAAAGGCCTACAATACTGCCACATTCCAATGGAGCAGGTCCGATAACAGCATTGCACACCAACTGGGCATTGTATGTTTGCGCCCTTATATGCTGGGCTTATGGTGCCGATACTTCAACAGCAACAACAGCAAATGACAGCCCTCCATTTTCCACTCCCGCCTCTCCAAGAACATACGTATCTACATTGATGTTGCTTGCTCCATCATGGTCCCAAATTTCGCGCAACTCCATACCTGGTCACATTAGGCGCGATACTAGTGGGTTGCTTGAATATATACGCACTAGATGGCTCCAACCTGATCGTATGGGTGGGCTCCTGAATGAAGGAGCAAGAGTTCTACAACGGCTCGGTGAACAGCGTCATCCACACACAATTGAAAACAAGAACTGGGAATTTTGATTCAAGAGAACTTGTGCCATCATAGTGACGCCTTTTTTATTCTTTTACTTTTCATTTTTTTTCTTTCTTTGAGACATTATCTTTCTTTTCTTTATGATATACACTCGCCGTGATGGCTGAACTATTTGTTGCTTTGACCCTCAACGAGGGCCCTTCTTCCTCTCCACTTTTTTTTTCTCTAACTTTTCTTTTTTGGCTTTATTATTCCAGTTTATTTCTCCATGTTATGCATTTATGAGGTTATGATCTTGGTTCGTAATGATATATTGTCATTGGGTTTCTTCTAAATTTACTTGATACATTTTATTCTTGAAACAGTTTGAATATTCTCTTCGTTTACTCATATTCTCGTATAATCTTTATTGTTTAATATGGCGTTTGGCTCATTGAGCGCACACATTGCCTTTTATTTCACATTGCATTTTCTATGCATTATCAACGCGACATATAGAGTCTGATCGACTTAAAGCCCCCGATTTCTTTGCTGTATGAGCACCTACATTTATATATACGTACGAAATCGTACTGTACCATCACACAACATTTTTTCTGTTATCTTTGCTTTCACATTTTATGATATATTATGTCAAGATAAACGAGGTGTACGATCACGTTTTTCGTTTCGCGATAGGTTATAGATTAGATATAGATTCTTCTAGTATATACTTACATTTCAGACATTGCTATGCATTGTTGTGCTTTTTTTTTGTCTCTTTCTCCTTGCTTACACTATGTAAGATAGGCATGCTCATTTTGATATTTGTGGATTCAATTTGTTTGTAAGTGGTGATATCTTTGGCAGCAATAGCGGGGCTATCTCCGCCTCTGTCATTTCCTGAATACGAGCAGCTATCAAATTAATGATCAAATTAGACTATTTGGCTACGTATTTTTTATTTGGACTTATTTATAGTTTATATACGAAAGTAGTCGGTCCACCTCGCGCGCTGGAGGAAGGTTTTCACTAAAAGATGAGCTAGAATTAGCAGAGCGGATCGCACCGACCGGAGTGGTAGAGATATCAATCTAAATGTCCAAAAAGATTAATCGGTATAATTATTATGTGCACTCATTATTGTTATCATTCAGGCATATCCACAAGGAAGATCAATGTTATTGCGGGGAGCACGGAAGAATTCGGCGATGTACTGTATGTACAGATCTAGATGTTGGGAATGGAGCTAGCTGCTCAACTTTCAAAGCAGGCCACCTAGGTACTTGAATCAGCGCTTTATTCTTTGGTAACTATAGGCGAGGAATCGAATGGAGATAGGGTATTCCTCTCTTATTCCCGCGGTTTTGGTAGCGTCGGCACTTATTCTCCACCATTCCATCGCGCGAGGGACAAAATACTACAAATGCGCACATTCTTTTCACATATTAATCAGACATTCATTGACTGTTATTCATGGACATGTTTGAATTTGTTTATTTGTTTTGTTTTCCTCCACATTTTAATTTAAGATCTTTAATAATAAGAATAACATGGGGCTTCTGAAGCAAGTGGTCATCCCACAACTCGTCAATAATCAATCGCAGGCGGGAGGCTCCCAGGAGCCGGCACCAAGGCAAACTCTAAATTTTAGGTTTGTGGGGCCCAAAAGCTAAAATTAGGAACCTGAAAATCTAAATTTAGAAACGGCGTGATAGCACGCCGGACGGGATCGGCTCCTTCCTTTCCCGATTCTGTTTCCCTTGTCCTTCATGCGGCCTTTTCTTTTCCTTTTTCCTCTTGTGTTTTCTTTCTTTTGTCCTTGCTGTTCTCACTCGTCAGGAGTATCCATTACTACTCCTTAGGCCCTACGGCGTGAGTCGGATGTTACCTTCAAATCTTCGAGGTTGGGTGTGATCAAGCTAGCATTGACCATCCGAGTTACACCGGTGATGGGCCTAGCAGGTAGCAGACCTTTTGATCAAATGCTCATCGGACTCGTTGAACTTGGATAAGGAGGTAAAGAATTCCCTGCTATCGCAGCTGAATGATTTTATTCTTTCTCGATGGTTCAAATGACTGTTTGCTAACCTCTCACTAGACGTCGGTTGGAGCAATTTCAGGACATATTCTTCAGGCTCTGCATATCGATATATGTGTGTGTGTGTCACATGCTAAGCATGAACAGTGGAATCAGTTTCTATACTTCCCAGCCGCCTTCTTCTCAAGTCCTCACCATAGCAGACAGTCACCGTATTGCAAACAACGATACTCTTCTCGCTCTTTAAAGGCAGAGGCTGGTTATGCCGAGGCTAAGGAAGGAAGTATTGAGGAACGATGGCGGCTCGTAGAGGCCTCCTGCTGATGTCGATAGTCTATCACCTCCAATAGAGGTTGCCTTACAAGGAGGTTCCGAGAGATGATTCTACATTCAATGTGAGTCAAGTATTGTTTTGAGTTAAAGATACCCAAAAGCTCCTATAAGCTCAGTTCTACGTTGATACATTGACTTAGCCTGCGACTTCAGTTCATCTTCCGGCTGTTGGTTTTCATAACAAATTTCGCCGTGTCCCATTTGCAGTTTATCGCCCTGAACCTCACTACCAACTCAGAGTTCAAGGTGGCTGCATGATGCTTCTTATGGACTCGGTTCCCGTTCAGGGCTCCCAAGAGTGCCAGCATAATGAAACATGGGCCTAGATTTTTCTTGTGACCACATGGCAGGATGAAGCTGTTAGACAAAAATAGCATCAAAGCTCTCTTCTTGCTTGTATGAAGCAAGCTTGGATCAGTTAATATGCAACTTTCATGATCAGCATCTATTTATCACCTGTGATACAGCAGGAATTTACTCACTATATAACAGCATGAAGCCTCCTTTCTTTTTTCCTTTCTTTCAGATTTTAGAGAGACTTACATAGTATAGTGACTTTTGAGACTCAATTACCTTATCTTGCTATGTCAGTATAATGTGTATGAGATGTTCATTAGATTGATGCAAGCTAACTCATATTCTCTCTAATTATTATTGCATAACTCTCAACAACATTCTATATTTACACTCAGTCTTAAATTTGATTAATATTAATATTACTGTGATAGATCATGTCACATGTTAATGAAATAAAAACATCAAGAATGACATGTGATGTAAATTATTATTTAAAGTGTGATAAAAAGTAAAAAATCACATGTGAAAATATCATCATATTCAAATTTATTGAAGATAGATATTACTGAGAATGTTTTGAGTCACATTTTAATTGTTAAAAACATTTCTTCAGCTTTCTGTATTTTAGAACTTAGATGATTGACTCAGTATAAAAGCTTCAGCACACTGTGAAAATTTGATACAAAGTATCAATAACTGAGAAAAGTGACTTGAAATAAAAATGTTAAATCTATACATGCAAATGCAACTAAGACAGACAAACAATTGAGTGATATAACAGAAGAAGATAAACCCCATTTTAGGTATTCATCATGTATTTTTTGAGGTGGCTCAACATAATATTAAGTCTCTCTTCATTCAGGGGAAAAATAGAAATGATACAAAGAGAACCTTTCAAAAATTTTATGTATACAGTTCAAACAAGATAGTACTGTATGTGATATATAACAAGACAAATGAAATGGCCTGGCCTCAGACCACGCCAACAATGTCTGACTGGATCTATTTGAACTGATCCTCAGTCACACCCGCACCCATGGCACTGGTGCTGCTGATGCCACCAGTGACCATCTTCAACAGCTCGTCAACATAATTGGCACCGCTCCATTTCTGGTGGGTAACAACGTCGACTCCAAGCTCCATCTCTGGCTCCTGCACGAGCTCGCCGTACGCACGCATGCCTTGCTTGGAATAGGCCTTGGCGAATTGGTCGGAGATGAGGGCGGTGGTATGCAGACCGGCAAGGGTGATGAACTGCCAGCAGTAACCGAGCTCGCCAAGGCGGCGGATGTAGGTTTCCTGCTCGTCACGGGGCATGGCGGCCTTCCAGTTGAATGAGGGGGAAAGGTTGTATGCGAGTCTGTAGTAGAAAAGGGGTTCTGTTAGTAAAAGACCAAAAAAAAATGGCTTTGACAAGTTTGGCGTTCTAAGAGAGACGGGAGGAGGTTGAACATACTTCTGTTCGGGCCAGACGGCGCGGACTCCTTCAGCGAACTCCTTGGCCTGAGCGTAGTCGGGAAGCTTGCTCTCCATCCAGATGAGATCGGCGAAAGGAGCGAAGGCTACAGCACGGTTGACGGCGCACTGAGTGCCGCCACGGTAACGGTAGTAACCTTCCCGAGTTCTGGCCGCATCCCAGTTGAAGTAGATATCTGCCCCGGTGAGTTCCTTGGCGATGGCGCGAGCCTCCTGGTTGCTCTTGCCCTTGACATCACGCAGGAATTTGTCGATAACCGCCTGCTTGTTGGAGACAGAGCTAGCCTTGAGTTGATCAACAACGGCCTCAGAGAAAAGCTTCAGTCCGGCTTCGGCGTTCCATTTGTCCTCGATTTCCTGGAGTTGGGCTCCGGTCTTGCCGGCCTGTTCAGCAGCCATCATCAGGTCGTTGAGTGGCTTGAGATTAGGATTCGTGGCGCCGATAACGAAGGCGTGATCCCGGGGATCGATGGTGGTGGTGATGAGAGTCGCGGCTTCCGAATCCGTTCTGGCAACAGCCAAGAGATCGGTTCCTGCAATGGAATTAGTATCTTTCATTCCTTTTTCACAACACTTTTACTCTTTTACTTGAGTATGACTCACCCATGATATCGGCCTGGGCACGGATGGCCACAAGTCTGTTGATGTGCTCGCTAATGGGCACCAAGACTTTGCCAGCCATGTGGCCACACTTCTTCGTTCCGGGAGCTTGATCCTCGACATGGATACCAGCAGCTCCGCGTTCGATGAAGAGCTTGGTCAGCTTCATGACAGCGGTTAAGCCTCCATGGCCGGTATCGGCATCGGCAATGATGGGTCTGAGGTAATCGATGTTGGGAAGGGATGCGCGTTGCGACTTGGGGGCTCTCAATCTTTCCTCGCGCTGCTTGCGGTCGTGGAACAACTGAGCCATCCATAATTGGTTGACCTTGTTGGGTACGGTGTTCTGTGCAATTGTTAGTAAAGGGCAATTTCCCGAAAACTTTTTCGTTTTTTCAACGGCAACTCACCATGGGGTAATCAGCAAGATCGGGGGAAGGCTCATCGGTCGATGATGCAGTGGAAGAGCTCTGCCAGCCGGAGACGTAGATAGTGTCGAGATATTTCACCATCTGGGTAAGCATAGTAGGTTCCAAGCAGCCATAGGTGAAACTGGCAGTTTTGTTCTGTGAGGCGGGTACCAGCTAGATCAGCATTCTGCACTCCGACTATTAATTATGGCATTGAAATGGAAGTTATAGCATACCTTGTAGTGATCCTCGAGGAGTCTCCATAGCTTTTTGCTTTGAACATTTGATGGATATTCAATCTTCAAATTTCCTCTCTTAGCCACAATTTGCTCGGCAGTGAACGGCCGCTTGGTGTACCGCCATCTCGAATCCTGCCACCATTCCTTAACGGCCTGAACATCAGCCAGGAATTGCTGCTCTTCTCGCTCAATTGAAGCCATGATGGTTGTTTTATCTTATGAATCGGGTCTGAGATTCAAAAATTAACAATCAGGAAATAAAAAATAAAATAAAAAATTGTTTGGCGGCGAGATCTGGGTACTTAAATCAGTTTCACCAGCCGGCATCGACGTCACAGGAAAAATGCAGCCAATGGGAACTCACGAAAAAAATGCCCCAAGCCAGGTCTCGGCGATTTGCACCTGGGATTCAATATAAGAAGTATGGAAGCCTAGGATTCACCTCAAGCTTTCAGGATAATTTCCAGTAAACTGGCGCTGTGTGTTAGTGAGTAGAGTAAAGACGGAGCAAGATATAAAAAAAAAAGAAAGCAGAAACAGATATCAGCCGTATATCAACAAACATGCGAAGAAATCATCCGCAGCCGCATGAGTCAACGCCTGCGCCAGGCCAGGTTTTGCCCGAGGCAAAAAGTTGACTTTGAAGAAAAGTGGCTACGACTGGGCACGGTACGGGTCCCGAGACAAAGGGCATTTTCGTCTGGTCCCGGCGAGCCCACCCGGCACACACCAAACACAACCATTGAGCGTGGAATCTGATAGGACTGGGTCTTCGATTTGGGTTTCGTGCTGGGAGGGCAAATTCGACCCTCGGCCAAATGGAGCTGGGTCAGTTAGCGCGAACACAGAGGATGGCGACATTCTGCCAAATAGATATATTTCTCCTGGAGATATGTCCGGCGTTTTGCTCTCCATGACTCTTCCAATAGCGTCACTATCACAGGCCGCTGATCTGGGAGGGATGAACTCTGCGAATAATGGCCTGGGAGAAGATGAGTTGAGGTTCGTCGTCGAGCATGAAAAAGAGTAATAGCCGGTAAAATTACGGTATTTACGCACTTTTTCCGAGCTTTTACAGGGTCCATGCCGCGTATCAAAGTGGGCCTTCACATGAAAAACGACCCTCAAAACAGCCACATTACAGAATACAATACCAGCATGTGCTCTTTTTCTGCTTCTGTCCACAGGGTCCAGTCTGCGTCAAGCCACCACAGACTCAGCACCATGTATTCCACAGTACATACATACATACATACAGCATTCTGCACATACAGACAGGATCCATCGGTCCTACAACGGAGCTTCTCCAGATCAAGTATGGCGCTTAGCTACGGATTTCCAAGAAACGCCGAGGTCGCTCCCCTGTCCCCGTTTGGCCAAGGGGGCACATATACCATACCCTCCGTCACCAGGAGCAGTTACGGATAGATGGACGCATTCCCTGCATCGCAAGAACCATGAGAAAGATGTTATTAATTAATCCTCAGGCTTATTAGTGCTGACAACCTGCATGTTAACAGATAACTTACCATCATGACTTCTGGGTTTGAGTAAGCCTTTTAACGAGAACAAGGAAACCGAGCCGGGATTATATCGGTTCATCTCGGGCGCATACCTACTAGTTACTCCGGCCCGGTTTCTTAATAAATGGGAAATTCCCAGCCGGCGTTTTACATTCGTGGTTGAACTCTTCTGGCATGATCATCATCATCATCATCGTCGTCACCATCAGCCACCAATAATCGTGGTCATTGGGCATCAGCTGCTAGGAGCACGCGGGCAGGACTCTTATTAAGCTGGGTTGTGATGTCCAAGAGGAACGCGAAATAACAACCATCATGACGGGCATCAGCTGCAATTTCTGAAACTTATTAATTGCTAACCAGCGGGAGTTCCCAATATTTCCCACAATCGGGGTGCTTACGGCAGCCTATAGTGACATTTGAGTCAAATGAGTATTTTATACTAGTGTTACAATGAGCACACATCAATAATACTGATTGTATTAGTAATTAAGCTCTTCTCATTAAATACTGTATGAAATAAAGACTTATATTAATCTCAGAGACTCTTTATCTGAGAGACTCTATAATACTCTGAGAGTCTCTATACTCTGAGAGAAGCTTTCTAATC
This sequence comes from Blastomyces silverae, assembly GCA_001014755.1. Lineage (NCBI taxonomy): Eukaryota > Fungi > Ascomycota > Eurotiomycetes > Onygenales > Ajellomycetaceae > Blastomyces > Blastomyces silverae. The sequence goes on along the minus strand of LDEV01000341.1, from coordinate 32,838 downwards.
AGAGTTCAGAGAGCTCTATATCTGAGAAGACTCTATACTTAGAGAGATTTTATACTCAGAGAGACTCTATACTCAGAGAGCTCTATAGTTAAAAGACTCTATATTCAGAGACTCTATATCTGAGAAACTTTATATCAGAGAGCTCTATATCTGACAGATTCTATACTCAGAAACTATATCTGAGAAACTCTATATTAGAGAGACTCTATACTTAGAGAGCTCTATATTTAAAAGAGATCTATATCTATTTATCTCTTATCAGATCTGTGAGATGAGATTTATAATCTGAATATTAAGACTGACTAAATTATACTTTATATCAGAGAGCTCTATATCTGACAGACTCTATACTCAGAAACTATATTCAGAGAGCTCTATATCAGAGAAACTCTATACTCAGAGAACTCTATATTTGAAAAAGATCTATATTTACTCATCTCTTATCAGATCTGTGAGATAAAGTTTATAGTCTGAATATTAAGACTGACTAAATTATATATAGTAATATACTAACTATATTAAAACTAGTGTCACTGATGTGTGACTATATAATGAATATTATATGAAATTAACTCTTTTACACTGAAAAATATAAAAAAATATTAAAAAAACTCATTTAACTCAAATATCACTATAGACTGTTATAGTGCTGTTAATATCTTGAGCTACTCTGAATGTTGAAGGCTGAAAGATGAGAGAGACAGATATTAACTGAACTCTTAACTAGCTTTTTTACTGACTCTAATCAGAAGTGAAATAGCTATAACAGTCTATAGTGACATTTAAGTCAAATGAGTTTTTTTAATATTTTTTTATATTTTTCAGTGTAAAAGAGTTAATTTCATATAATATTCATTATATAGTCACACATCAGTGACACTAGTTTTAATATAGTTAGTATATTACTATATATAATTTAGTCAGTCTTAATATTCAGACTATAAACTTTATCTCACAGATCTGATAAGAGATGAGTAAATATAGATCTTTTTCAAATATAGAGTTCTCTGAGTATAGAGTTTCTCTGATATAGAGCTCTCTGAATATAGTTTCTGAGTATAGAGTCTGTCAGATATAGAGCTCTCTGATATAAAGTCTCTCAGATATAGAGTCTCTGAGTATAGAGTCTTTCAGTTATAGAGTTTTCTGAGTATAGAGTCTTTCTAAGTATAGAGTCTCTCTGAGTATAGAGTCTTCTCAGATATAGAGTTTCTCAGACTCTGATTAGAAAGTTTCTCTTAGAGTATAAAGACTCTCAGAGTATTATAGAATCTTTTAGATAAAGAGTTTTTAAGATTAATATGAATCTCTATTTTATACAGTATTTAATGAGAAAAGCTTAATTACTAATATAATCAGTATTATTGATGTGTGCTCATTGTAACACTAGTATAAAATACTCATTTGACTCAAATGTCACTATAGGCTGCCATAATGGCTGAAGATATTGTTACCCATCTGTCTCTCTGCAGCTACCCCTCTATTCAATTTGCATGTCTATCAGAATAACAAGCACCAGTCTTGTTCCACTTTCCATTTTGTGGTCTTCGCTCTGATGCTACATGAAATAACTATGTCTTGAATTGAATCATCATAGTCAGTTACTCCATAGTTTACTTTTGTGACCAGGGTATAAACTTAAGGTGGGCCATTCTGGAAAAGCAAACATGAATCTCAGGCTCGATTGTATGTACATGTACGACACACCTAATTAGTTACAGGAAGTCCAAAGAATATTTTACCAACAACGCATTTATGTTTTTCTTTATTTTATAAAAAGGGACAATAGTCAATTGTAGAAGAATCATGAATTCGTGTGTATACTGAACAATGCCAATTTTAAAGTATATCTAACCCCCTAAATGCGGTTATGGAACGTTTGGGAGTGAGTGGCCCATCTGAAGGGTCAAGAATCTTCCAACCACGCACATTTCGACAGAAAATCGAATGGTAAGCTTGAACAAAGCAGCTAATATCGCACTGCTGTAGCTTTGCTGAAGGTCTCGTAAGGAGTGCATGCGCCCAGTGCACGTCTCATATGAGCGTTGAGGAATTCAACACCATAGACGAAACTTGCATTAACCCAACCAAATCTGTCCATGCAAAGCACAGCTCGTTAGCAAAATGATTCAGTTGCTTGTGAAGGAAGGGGAGGGAGGGGGGTAATTATAAGATAGGTCAACCACTCACCCTTCTCGAGACACACCCTTAAAATCTCCGCCTTGGTTTCCATACTCAGCTTCAACTTTATGGGGATCAATGGGCCGCGTAACATCATACTTTTCCACAACAGCGCCGTTGAAATCCACAAATGCCTTTATGATCATGTAGAGCCATTTGTATGCTAGCCTCTCCGCGTCTTCTTGGTATCCATAGCGAATCAACCCTGCCCACGCCAGCATCTGCTGTGGCGCCCACCCGTACGGATAGTCCCACTGTCGGTTAGGCCTGTCGATGCCAATGGCGCCCCTGGACTTCTCAGTCCCTGACACTAGGCCCCCATATACCTCGAATTTGGGAAGTGCTTCACTGACTAGCCTTGAGGCTTGGCGAGGACTTGCAACTCCAGCCCACATGGTCCAAAACGTGGTGGCACTCTCATAGTCCGTAATCTCTTGCTCCACTGTGTTGTAGTCAAAATACATCCCCTTCGCTTCATCCCATAAATACTTATCTATCGCCGCCTTCCTGCGTCTGGCTCGACGATCCCACACAGCCGACGACTCGAATCCCTGATCGGCGTTTTGTGACGTCCTAAACTCAGTTGGAATAGGAAGTTTGTCTTGGAAGTAATCCCGGATCGTTCTGGCGATGTCGACTTCATATTTATAAAGGAGAGAGTTCAGATCGACGGTAGCGAGATTTGCGCAGACCTTCTCAAGGCGGTAGCTGGTGTCGTGCCCAGATTCTCTTACAGCGCGGTCGTGGAGAAAATATTCGTCTAGTTCGGGATCTTTGATCTCTCCATTGTTGTAGCCCTCGACGAATTTTTCGAAAGTTATTCCGAGCTTCTCTGCGTGCGGCATCAATAAATGGTAGAAATGAGACGATTCGGTTTCAGGAGGCACTCCAAGCCCAGCTGGCCGGTACCTGGACAACCCTGTAACCGGATCATATCTTGGTTCGGCCATCCATACTGAATAGTACTCTTTGATGGCAGACAAAATTGCCGTGCGAAGGAAATCCTTGGCATCCGGCTCCGCTTTGATGCGGTCATAAACTCGAAGTGCCATGTCAGTCAGGAATGGCGGCTGGGAGCGACAGAGATAATATGATCGGTTGGCGTTGAGGATCTTCCCATAATGTTTAATGCAGAAACAGAAATTCACGACCATGCTCTTCGCAAGATCTACTCGATCACTCACTAACAGCCCCAGGGATTCCATATAGCTATCCCAGCCATAGAACTCGTTGAAACGGCCACCAGGCACGACGAAAGGAACACCTCTCAGGTCCTTCATCCCGGTGTCTGTGTTGATATATTCCTCCATAGCCAGAGCGAGCAGTCCAGGTTTCTCATTCAATTCCTTAACGTACTCAGCAGTAGGCTCTCCTTCCGGGAGATACTGAACATCGAGGCGTAATTCCGGTTCGGAGTCAGCAATTTGCTTATAATATTCATACTGTTCGGGCGCTCCCGGCGGGACATATATACGGGGAACTGGGTCCGCAGTCCAGTCTTTAGGATCCCTTGCAACAACCGCAATATTGGAGCCGTCGATTCGGCGCGTAAGTGCGTTCCAGTAGGACTTTTTCACAAGACGCGAGAGTCTTGCGACAGGATTCTCATTCAGGCGTTGCTCGTCAAGTATAATATGCTTCCGGCCATAATCCTTTGCGAGTGTGAGTTCCTGAAGGAGGTTCGAAATCATATACGTGCCTCGTAAATCGAATCGATTGTAGCCAGACGATGCCGCAGTGCCTACCGCAAATACCTAAGAAATGTGTAAGCGGGAAATTTCATCCTGAAAAGGATAGCTGTTATTTGACTCACCTTTGGCCCCTGATCATCTATGGTTATTTGTACGTTGTTATCTGTATCTTCGCGCTCTAGCAATGTCTCCAACGTTGCATCGACATCGATGAGGAATTTACGGCTAGGCATTCGTTCATCTATTGCAGCTATCAGCCTCATAATTGCCAAAGAGGAACAACGCAATTCTCACAATCAAATGCTTACCATGACTTGTTCGTCTCGATGGAACATTGCCGATAAAGTCACGGAGATCAGTAAAGTCGAATCGTTTCAAATTCTGGGCTAGCTGTTAGACGCCGCTCAGGAAGATAAGGGAAGGGTGAAATTCGATGACAGGGATAGCCGGTGGCCACGGATCAAGCAGAGGTGGTCACTCACAGATGACAATGTCCTTCGATGAGCTTGAGCTTGTCGTTTTAGATGCTCCTCGTGGCCGTAATATATATCGGGCTCGGAAAAGGGGTCCGCATCAGATGTTCGCGAGGAACGCCGCCGCCTACTCAAAGAATGCTCCTCTACCGGCTCGCTCATTATACAATGCTGGGCTTAGAAAAACGCATCCGGAGGACGCTGAGCACAATTGACTCCGTCGGAGTAGCGGGCCTTTTTTTAGAGATAGCCTGAGATGAGCCAGATGGCGGAGCGGAGACTCTGGAATTTGGAGATGATATTGTACTGGTTGCTGCGGAAAACAATGAGATCTGACACTTGAAAATATTCCAAATCAATGCTATTTTTGGTGCCCGCTCGAGAGGGTGTTGAAGTGTTTCGTGACCAAAAACCCTATTTGCATTCGCGAAGTTTGAGAAGATTCCGGTGATGTAATTAAGCTCCATTATTAGGTCCACTAAATAGGTGGCGAGCGGTTCTTTGTCCTGATCAGTATTCCTACAAAACCAACTTCTTGTACTGTACATGTACATTGTGGATCAAGCAAGGTATTTCGATACAATTACGGCGAAGTATGCTGAATATCCATCGTGCAAGATGTGCAAGTTGATGTCATAGCAGGCGCATCCTAGCCATCGCTGGACCCCAACCACTTCACAACGGCGACATATCAGCGACTACAGGATGCAGTAAAGCCCCTCACCCATATTAAGTAATATTAGGTAAATATACAATTTTGGGGTTGCATAGGGAGAGAGAAAAATGTTTAATAAAAGTTGTTTGTGATAAAACATACATTATACTAGACGGAAAAAAACTCCAAAAAAGAGGAACCAAATGACCAAATCGCCTCTATCGTTTCTTACATCCGAATGATCTACAATTTAGCAGAGATGACACTGCCTCCATCAAGCGTAATGGTTGCACCATTAACATAAGACCCAGCTCTACTGCTGAGGAAAAGACAAGCACCGGCAACATCTTCTGGGCTTCCAATGCGGCCCAATGGAATGCCAGATTCGATCACGTCCTTAAATTTCTTCAGCGTCGCGGCCATCATCTTACTTTCGAAAGGTCCGCAGGCCAGCGTGTTAGAGCTATAGGAAAAGATTAGTAAGCTAGAATGCACGCTCACGGATTTCTTAGTAGATCATAAGGGCCTCACGTTATATTCCGTCTTCCAAGGTGGTTTGCCAGAACACGGCTGAGATGGTGTAGGCCAGCCTTGCTAGCGCTGTATGCGAATGTCTCGAGAGATGGGACTCTCAGCCCATCTATACTGCCAATGTTAATGATTCTTGCCGGGTCGCCTTCACTTGCGGCCTTTTCGAGTAGCGGAGTGAATAACTGTGTGACTTCGAACACGCGCTGCAAATTGAGGGTCAAGACTCTCGTCCACGCAGAGGACGGGTATTCGTCGTAAGGCTAGATACGTTTTCTGATCAGCATTGAGCTTGACAATTTGCATCCGCAGCTCCGATTATAATATTCGAGCTTGCTGGGCGGCAAAAACAACCTGAGGGATAACGGGGTATTCTTACCGCACCCCAATTGGAACCCGCATTATTGACCAAGCAGTGCAATTCTATAATCTTATGAATTAGTAACGAAGTCCATTTGAGGAACAGGTTGTTTTGTTTTCGGGCTTGGCTAAAATATAGTATGCAGAGATGCAATACCCGTGCACCATTTTAGGAACTACGAGGACAACATACTGTTTTCTCTCTTCGCAAAGTCGTCCCGGAGCTTTTTGCAGTCCTCCTCCTTGTATAAATTTGCAGGTATGCTAACAGCTTTCCCCTTCCCGAGAGCATTCAGCTCTTTAACGGCATTGTCGCAGGCTGCAGCGTCGCGACCGGTGATGTAGACAGTAGCGCCGTTAGTGACGAATCCCTCGGATATCATACGGCCAATGCCTTTCGCACCGCCAGTAACGAGGACGACTTTGCCCTATAATTGCACCCAGTTAGCATGGATGTCATGAGCTTCCCTCCTAGATCTAAGCTCTAGTGCGGATTCAGGCTTACCTTAACATCGAAGAGATTTGAGGAATCCATTGTAAGCAAACTGTCAGAATATACCAATGCTACAGTGCTCCCTTTCTATGTTGCTTGGAAGAATATATAAGTGAGCGGCGGAATCGATGAGAACATCTTCACTGCGTGATATTGCGGAGACGGCTTGCCGACGACCAGCAGGAAAGAGCCGAGGCTGTCGGATTCCGTAAAATGGTTAATCCGGAGGTTTTTTCAACCCACTTGTGATGAGCTAATAATACGGAGCATGCAGCTGGACCTAAAAATTATCAACACAAACAGCGTAAACGCCGACCACAGGTGCTACCTCTGCGCGAAGTGTCTATATACCGTGCCTGAAAACGTTGCAGGGAATTGCATATCTTCTCCGCTGCGTTCTCAGCTGCTATCAGGTCCACTATTTGAGATGGAGGAACTGCAAGCTAGGCATCGAAAAGAATTGAAGGACCTACAGGGCCGCATCACTCAAAAGAAGAAGTCGGCTACGAAGAAGACACGCAAGGGCATTAATGACGAGTGCGAGCGTCTCCAGCGTGAATTACTTGACAAGCAACATGCTGAAATATCCACCCTCCTTGGTGAGACGGAGCCACTCACCGATGATCTTGACAACCTCAACCTAGCCAATGGTGCGGGGCACCCAGAGGTCCCCGCGACGGACGATGACAAAAGCTCGAATCACTCAGCTCCTCTCATTCCCACCTCCGATACCCAGACCACCTCATCAGAAATACCCAAAGAGACACCTAAAAAGAAACCAAATCGTCAAAAAGCGCGTTTAGCCCGGCGCGCAGCTGAACAGGAGGCTGAGGCTACTAGAGCTGCAGAGGAGGCGGCCAATCAGGCAGATCATAGGGGCAACGAGAGGAAGAACATGGATGCGGTATTCTCTCGCCTTGGGCTAAAAGAGAAGGAAATTCGCCCTGACGGACATTGTCTCTATGCTGCTGTTGCTACTCAACTTGGGGACAAGGATATTCCTCTAAGCGCATCTCCGCCAACTAAGGAGGTTTCAGCTCCCAAAGGCGGGTATCAAACCGTTAGAGATACGACAGCAAGTTATATTACAAACCACGCAGACGATTTTGCACCATTTATCGAAGAGCCTTTACCTGAATACGTTCACAAAATAAGAGCCACTGCAGAATGGGGAGGCCAGCTGGAACTACAGGCGATTGCCCAAGCATACAATGTTCATATTAATGTTGTCCAAGGAGATGGACGAATCGAGAAATTTGAACCCCGAAATAGCAACAAGGAAGACCGCAAAACAATATGGCTCGCCTATTATCGACATACGTATGGATTGGGGGAACATTACAACGCCCTAGCAAAAGTTTCTTGAAAATCAGAGTATTTAATTTGGAAATTATACAGAGGGGAGTTTTCCGAATAACGTCGTTAAGCAAATGACGGCATCAGGCCGACAATTCCACAAATCCCCCTTTCCATATTAATTTCGGCGACGCCAAATTGCTACCCAGTCCTGGACATTTCCGTTATCGTCTTTACCGACCTCGTGCGTCCTCTCTGGCTGCCAATGGGCGACGCGCTCCAGTCCAGTAGGACTCGCCTCTCTTAACGGATCCATTTTAATATGGCCGTTTTCATACGGAATGTCCTCCCCCGGATGGCTAAGATGTTCCATGTAGGCTGCGGGAGGGGAAGCGAACGGAGGCCCTGCTGCTGCTGGGTCCTTCGCGGTAGGGAACTCGAGACAGATGAGGTTTCCATTTGGCGACGGCGCCAGCAATTGGGTCATGCGGGCAGCCCATCGCGGGCGAAGGACCGGGTTCAGTGCGCAGAAGAACTAAAGCACAGGCGGAACAATATCAGTTCCCATATGTTGGACAGGGCTTCGTTATCAGATCCAATGATCTACTATCCCAGCATGTCCTTATATTATATGCGTACATAACATGGGATAAAAGAGGTTCCTGTAGGGGGTAATAGCAATTACATATCTTACCGTATAATCGTATATGAGATCAAAGCCTCCCTCCTTAACACCAATCGTCTCCAACCAGTCATTCTTAAAAAAGTCCCCTTGGACAAACGTAATTTTCCCTTTACCTATGCGCTCATCCCGCACTGGAATATTATTCCCAACCCTAGCAGCTTCCTGGCGGCAAATCTCCACCGCAGTCTCACTGTATTCTAACCCATACGCATCATATCCAAACCCTGCCAGCAGGAAAACATCGAACCCCCGCCCACACCCGGGAACAAGCGCTCTTTTCCTCCTCTTGCCGTTACTCTCTGCTGTTACATCGTCATCTTGAAGTGCAGTTCCCAGGAATCCGCGGCGCTGGAGAAGGGTATCCTCGAGTGCGGGGTTATACTCTCCGCGATCCCAGGGAGTGGTTTCTTTTTTCCAGAGCTCGTCCCACCCCTCACCCTGGTTTTCCGGCTGGAATTTGGAGAAATGGTCGCTCAATTTGGGTTGAGTTAGGGATGGTTTGGACATTGTGGAGGGTCTACAGGCGTAGGTGGCGGGACGAATGGCGGGGTATTGGATCCGGAGCTCGTAGTTAAAAGCAATAGTGGTAGGCGTGAACAGTACGTATTTTCGGCCAAGATCAGAAGGGAATTTCAAATTGCGAAGCCGTTGACAGAGGATCATTTCTTGATCGATAAGGCATGTATGATACTGTCCCCGTAGTTATTCAAGTCGGCACCAACCGGAAAACACCTCATTGGTGGTAGTTATAGGGTGGTTGTTTGCATCTGTTTGTTTAGTGGGGCAGACAGGTTACTTTGTCTAGAGCGGGTCTCAATCATGTAATATGAAGTACATACATTGCGCAACGCATTAATAATAGGGGGCTGCTAAGATATAACGGATATACCCTACAAATATTTCACTATGATGTTTCGTTGCCTAAGAGAAGAAAACTCCGTGTAAGTGACCACAATATCCTGTAAGCGCACCCTCTGCCACGGAATGGTTAACCTATTTACTGGGCTGGGAAGCAATGATGCCCTTGGGATATATCTGGAACAGTGAGATCTGTAAATTTGAAGATTTTATTCGGTGTATTCTTAATAGTCTCTGGAATTATTATTGTAAACTGATTGATATAACTTTATATGGAATCTAAACACAAAAATTGACACCTGTGGGTGACAGTATGTGATTTATGTATCTTTGAATACTATTCAATTGAATAAGCAGTCTGATACACTCTGATTCAACAGCAATTAGAAGAAGAGTACTCCGCACCATTTCTAGTTGATGAGTTATTACACTTGAGAAATATAACAAACAGTACGAAATATGCTGACGGCTGGAACTGGCTATGCACCATTTTTTATGCATCATCGGATCGGGCCAGCCTCAAGTATCGGGCCGAAAGGATGCCGACTGTTTCGTTTTGCTTGTCACTAGCTTCAATAGGGCGGGAGCGCCAGCGTTAGTTCGACATTTGAACTATTATTATTACAGTATATTATTAAGTTGCCAGACAAGCATTGTTGGGGTTGGAATGCTAAGGGAGATTCTGGAATAAGTAATAGTGTCATTGAAAATGGATGAAGACTGTTATTTCCCCAAATAGATGGGCCGCGGTTGTCGGCTATGCTTTGAAGTCTTGGACAACCGAAGCGCTGTGATTCGTGGCTTTTCGGCCAGGGTTGACCCGACAGTAACGCTGGTGGCTGCCGACGCTGCTTAGGTAATTCATGCTCAAACAGCCGCTGGACGACATCAGACTTGGGGAAAAAGGACAGCAGTCAGCGTGAAGAAACCTTTACTCAGAAAACAATGGCTGCTAGCTGTGATACGATGACTTTCATAAATTCCCCCGGACTCGAGCGCTTGAGGAGTCATAATTATCGTCGATCCGTGTGCATTCTCAGTGGTCGGCTCTCGGCAATCGGGGCTTGAATAATGCTGTGTCAAGCTGGGGAAAAGTTCAGCCCACCCCCGCGTTAACCAGTTTTTGGCTCCGTGGTAAAGTCCGATCTTGCTTCCAATTCGTCGGCATATCACCGAAAATGGTTCATGAAACTGGATTTCATTTTGGTCTGGCGAGGAAAGCATGGCAAACCCAGAGCACATTGAAATCGCCGGAGCGTGGACATGCGTAGGAACGAGAGAAAACCCATCAAACGAGGGGAATGATACAACTGCCTGATACGAGGAAAGTTGGTTGCTGGACTGGAAGGTCGAGAAAATTCCTCCCCTAGCTGCTGTTGAATCTTCTCGTCCGGCGAATTGGCAGGATTGAATCTACCGCTATCTCGGCTAGGCCACTCACTAACATTCCTGAGTGGAGAATCCGTCAGCCGAATGCCATGTTTTATCCTAGGCTCGTCTTCTCTTTTTTAAGTGTCTTGATTCTCTTTGTCCGAACTCCATGACGGTGTCGAATACCCACAGAGACCTAAGCCTCTGATCATCCGTCAATTTTTTTTATCCCATCATCGTGATATGAGGATGGCTGGGATGTCACCATCAAATATACCTGGCTATAGTACTCCCAAACGCATTTCTGATTCTTGCGGTCTGTTGCATGGATGCATCACCGCACAAATCTCAAATTCTTACCTCTTTGCATGAGATATTGTGTTGTGGAAAGGGCATCTATTGCACAAGCTTGCCCGCCCTCATCTATGACCCCGCCGCGTGCTATTGTATCTCTGTCAATATCAGTCTAGTTATATATCAGAACACTCACATTCTTCTACCCCTATTCTATTTTGGCCTGTTCTATCCCGCGCTTTGAGTCTAAATTCCACCAACCCATCGGAAGGGGAACGGATCAATGGCTTTGTCCGAATCTGACGGAGAAGTCAGTCGCTTGCCAGCCCAGGAATACGAAACGCCAGTGACAGAGAAATATCACGGAACAGTGGATCAGGGGGACGTCATTGGCGAGCAGAGTCTACCAAGGACAGACGATACCAGGGGAGACGCCAAGTCATCAAGGTCCAGATCTTGCTCCCGAGAAGAAGATGGAGGCACCAATCTTGCAACGAGACAAGGGACCAATCCATACTCTGCTGCCGTGGTAGTTCCCAGAAATAAGCGTCGAGGCCTGTTAGGACGTCTCGCGCTGCTTCCTGAAGTTGAGGATCCTCAAAAGTATCCTCGTAAAACAAAATGGTTGATCACGTTAATAATTGCAATTGCAGCTGTGGCTGCACCTCTCGGCAGCGCGATATTCTACCGTTAGTCTTTATTCCCCTAAGCCGACTTTAGACACATTTTTTGACGTCCATCTCCTTTACAGCTGCCCTTGGGGAAGTTGCATCATCCCTTAACACAACCCCCACAGTTACCAACCTTTCCATTGCACTGTACATGTTGAGCATGGGCATATGCCCGCTATGGTGGTCCACATTCAGCGAAACCTTCGGTCGCCGTTCGATATACATCATATCATTCTTACTTTTCAACGTATTCAATATCCTATCGGCCGTCGCAACCTCCATAGAAATGCTTATTGTTCTACGGTTACTGAGTGGAGGAGCAGCAGCTTCGGTTCAAGCGATTGGGGCGGGAACAATAGCAGATATTTGGGAACCACGAGAAAGAGGCAGAGCAATGGGGACATTCTTCCTTGGACCATTGTGTGGCCCTCTGCTAGCTCCGGTTATTGGAGGCGCGATGTCACAAGCTTGGGGCTGGAGAAGCACGCAATGGTTTTTGACGATTTACGGAAGTATATCACTACTGGTTCTCGTTTTCGGGCTCCCAGAAACATTAGTTGTACGAAAAAACCTGGTCGCAGGGGTAGAACCAAACCCAGAACTAAGCCGCACTCTTAGTCGAGTGTCGTCTCGCCAGGTTGCGCAGAACACCGCCAAATGGTTGAAGATTTTGAGAATGGTTCTCGTCGATCCGCTTAAGATCTTGCTTTACCTACGCTTCCCGGCTGTGCTGTTGACTGTGCTCTATGGCAGCATCACCTTCGGGTCATTATACGTGCTGAACATAAGTATACAAACTACTTTCAGCCAACCGCCGTATAACTTCTCAGTACTTCTCGTAGGATTGCTATATATCCCCCATTCGGTAGGTTATATACTTTCTAGTGTTTTCGGTGGCATGTGGATGGACTCCATAATGCAACGCGAGGCAAAGAAGGCCAACAGAGTTGACGAGAGTGGGATGTACATCTATCGTCCCGAGGACAGAATGGGAGAAAATGCTTGGCTCGGGGCGTTCATTTATCCTGCAGCAATGATCTGGTACGGATGGGCAGCGGAAAAACATTTATTTTGGGCGATACCAGTACGTCCTTGACCAATCTTCCCCCGTTCCTTTATTTCCTTCCATTCCCGTAACTATGATCGAAAACTATGCAAAACTAACCTACTTTTATTCAGATAATAGCCAATTTCTTCTTCGGTGTCGGTTCCATGATTATATTCAGCACGGCAACAACGATGTTGACTGAATTCATGCCCCAGCGCTCATCGTCTGGTGTTGCAGTGAACAACTTCATGCGTAACATCTTCTCATGCGTCGGAGGCGTCGTCGCCGCTCCTATCATTCACGCCATTGGGAACGGTTGGCTATTTACGATCCTGTCCCTCGTTGCATTTGCTGCCGGTTCAGTGATTTGGGCGATGAGACGGTTTGGACCGCGATGGCGGCTCTCAATGGAAGCCAAGGTGAGATGATGGGACGAGATGATTTTACTTATAGATGATGGGAGGAATTTCATAGATCAGGAGAGCAAAACATACACACTGCGTTTCCTTGTTTCGCTTTGGTATGTACAATTGACTTATGTCAATGAAATTGCAGCGCTGCAATATATGACAATTTGATTCCCAGGTGCAATGGACTACCGCTGCTTATCCGTTTGGCGCATTGTTGTTTGGGCTTTTTCCACATAGGAGGGGGTTTTAAAGAGATAATCACCGCTTGTCTCTTACGATTATATTTTGTTCTTCTCTTTCCAGTTGCGGGAATTCCATTTGAAAACTCTTGGGGTTTAATGTTTCTGGCGCTGCGCAAGAATGGATATAGGACCGTGGGATGTGGCATAGAAACCAGCACGAAAATAAAGGCATATATGAACCACTACATGGCGGAAAAATATTTAGTGCTCTGTTCCAAGGAGCGGAGGATAAAGGCCTAATATCGTTCACTGTTTATGATATTAAATCTCTTATTTACCAGCTCCTATATCGGCTCAAATAAACCTGAATAAATTCAACCTTTTGTGGATATATCTGGTTAAAACAAGGCAAATCTAATAAAGTATCCATAAATATTACTACCAGGTACAGCCAACCCGACCCGTTTAGTTTCCTTCTACCAAATGGAGATGATTAACTAAGATGCTTTCAATCTGGCCTGGTGATGTGTGAGGTTGATTTAGAGGGTGAGTGAGCCTAGCCTCGCCTCACTCAATCTTATCAATCAGTGATAACTAGTTAGCCATGTCAATTGTGACGTGTGGAACAGCTCAGAACCCTCAGGCCTTGATAATAATTATATTTGACTAATAAATAATGTTCATAATACGGAACTTAAATCACTTGCTTGATTGTATGTATACTTTGACTACTTTTGCTGAGCAAGATATATAAACTGGCTGGCTGTTAGATTCAGGTTATCCTTATGGCACTGGTCTAGATATATCAAATATGGGGGTAATCAGCAGGCGTAGTTTGTTTCAAGTAAGCGGAATGAGAGGTTCAATCTAAATAATATTAATTATTTTATATCTTCGCGAAACAAAAACTCCTCCCGCCATGAATGACACTATCTAGCATATCCTCCCCCCCCCACGCTTGCGGAGTGAAAAGTTAAGCACTCTTATCACGAAGCACAGTTCGGCTCAGATTTGAGAAAACAATTTGCCGCAAGTATAATGATTGGGCCAGACAAAAACGGAACCTACAATGCAATTCCGCAATGGTTAGGATTGGCTGAGCAGCAGTACGCTCGAAGAGAGAGTGAAAGAATGATTGTAGATACCAACACACTCTGCTCTGGAGAAGGCAAAGTGTGGAGTTCATGCATGTCAGATCGAACATGTTCGGCCGACGGGGGGGGAGGCAGTTGAGGGGTAGGAAAAGTTTTTGCGCATACTTCCTGCTCTCACTTCTCTTTCGATTCGTGAGATCGTCATTTGGTATGGCAGGCTGTGGAGGGAAGATGACGAAACCTGACAACACAGTTCGCTCTATGTGATGGGGTGCTCGGACCCGCGAAGGTATGAGATGGAATGGATGCTGCATTTGGATTTCCATTTCCCCATTGCTTCTCTAGCTTGTGATTTGGCGGGGCTTAGTTTCCTTGCGCCCATCCCCCACTAGAAAGTGAGCTTGAAGTGATGGGCTTGCTGGGGATGCATTATCATTACTGATATCGTTTGTAATGACAATAGGGGCGACTGTGGTCAACAATAATGCCTCAGGCTGCTGGTTATCACGGGAAGAGAACGGAAGCTTCTAGATTACCGGGAAAACGGATGCAACGGTATTCATCATCCCACCAGGGGGACAGCTTTTCTTCCAATTGGCTTACGGTGTCAGTGGAGGGGGCTATCGTGTCATTGAGAAAAGAAACTACTTGAAACAATGAAGGTGGGTACAGCAGCCTATAGTGACAAATGTCTCAAATGGCTTTTTTTTATGTGTTTTTGTGTTTTTCAGTGTAAATGACTTAATTCCACATAATACTCATTTTTATTAACACACACCAATAACACTAGTCCTAATGTGATTAGTATATTACTATATATGATTTAGTCAGTCTTGACTGAGCTTCACCCCACAGATCTTATCACAGAATTCTCTCAGATATAGAGCCAGGCCCAGGCATAGAGCTTCTCAGATATAGTGTCCCTCAGAGATAGAGCTCCTCAGAGATAGAGCTCCTCAGGGGTAGAACCCCTCTCTAGATATAGAGCCCTGGGTATAGGGCTCTCAGGTGTAGAGCCCCCTCTAGATATAGAGCCCGGGTATAGAGCCTCTTGGATGTAGAGCCCTGGGTATAGAGCCTCTTGGATGTAGAGCCCCGGGTGTAGAGCCCCAGGTGTAGAGCCCCAGGTGTAGAGCCCCAAGTGAAGAGCCCCCTAGGTATATAGAGTCCCCCCAGATATAGAGCTCTCTCAGGTATAGAGTTCCCCTCAGATATAGAGCTCTCTCAGGTATAGAGTTCCCCCCAGGCATAGAGCCTCTCTGAGATTTTCAATGTGAGTCTCTATTTCATACAACCTCCAATGAGAAGAGCTCAATTACTAATACAATCAGTATTATTGATGTGTGCTCATTGTAACACTAGTATAAAAAACCCATTTGAGACATTTGTCACTATAGGCTGCCGTAGTGGGGAGGGTAATAAAGGAGTCTACCCTCTCAGGATTTGTTTGCCTGCACCGCAAGACTTGATAGTGAACTGCAGTTTTGTACTGTACATACAATGAGGCTTCTCTTCCTTTCTGGTTAGTGTTTAGAAGATTGATCGTACGCAGGGCATTGCACATAAGATTACTCAAAGACAAAAGAGGTTAAGATCATTAGGGGCTAACGCCTCTGACTTGGCAGGATTTACCTTAATCCGCCGCGCCTCAGTGCATTGGTTTATTTGGCGGATGACTCGAGTCTAGGGAATGAAGCCGGAGAAAACATCCAAGGACAATGATGCATCACAATCCAGCGAAGTTCTAGCTTTCCCCACGCAGAGTGACATAGACGACAGCGAATATCATCTGCCACGTTGATATAATCGTTTCTTGTATTGGTGAGACGGGAGCTTGGTGGCACGAAGCATACCTGTACGAGGCCAAGTCAGGAAATCTTCCCCCGGCCATGGAGGACCCGACATGAGTTATGAAGCATGGCATTGTGTGGCCCCATGGTACGGAAGAATCTCCAGGATTACTATTTTTTATGTCGGGCTCTTGCAGAGCCGTTTCCAAGCGAGGGATTGGCGGGATGCATGGGGAGGAGGGGAGGAGGGGAAGAGGGGCTCCTAAGGTTTGCTCTCAGAAGTCTGTATCTCTTTCCTCAGGGGTGTATGGAAAGGATTATTTTGAGACCTGTGCATGCGAAGCAACTAAGAGAGTTGAAAATGGACGTATGTTACAGAATGCTTGTCTGAGATATTTATGCAATGGCATCAGCGGGTACGTCGACCACCTCATTTGATCCCCTGCTCATTGGAAGAAGAGGTGTTCATGAGTAGCCACTGAGCTGGAACTTGTGTTGAAACGCATATATCTGCTGGTCGTTAGGTCCAACTCGTCATATCTTGTCTTGTTGTTTGTGTCCCCCTTGGGCAGCCTTAAGTTGGGGGGAAGGGAAGTTGTTGCGAGCCGATATGACAGAAATGATAAATGGCTTTGACCTGAGAAGCGGCTTATTTTTGAGCAAAACGGGTTTCTAACTGGCTCAACTGACTATTTTCAATCATCAATAGCCAGACGATGTCATGATTCTGATTCCATTGACACGGGTTTTACTGGAGCATCCCCTTGAGATCGTGAAGGCCCAGACCTATCCACGGTTTATTCCACAATGGTGGAGGCTGGCATGTCTGTATACTGTACGGATGTACTGCACGCTTTGTTTCAAATTGAGCTGTTATGATAATCTTGATACTGCCTTTCTCTGCACATATGAGTCGCAGCTCCCCTGTCGGGAATCGGGCACTGGCAGGAGACGTTTGAGCGATTTTCCTGATTGTAAGGGCCTCAAGGCATGGATTATTTATAGCAAGAAAGGAGCCTGGGCATTTTGATTCATCCCGGCTCTGCCTTTCAGGGTCTGGGTGGCAACCGTATCGAATATGGAAATTCCCAAGAGAACGTCCGGAGAATGGGGTTGGCATCTTCAATTGCCAACAGGAATGTGTTTTTATGATCCGTGAGCCAGATTAAAATTCAAATAAAGCCCTAGAACAAAAATTACTCACAACATCAATGAATAAGACCACACAATGTATCTGATACGGGCTAGTATTGACGGCCAGAAGTTAATATCGGCCTAAACCTGCGACTTTCCTGTAGCAAGACGTAAATGCGAAAGCCCACTAGCAATATCAGGCCTCAAACCGCAGCCATGAGGCATCCAATCGCGAGCGACGCCAAGGACGGCTGGCCAATCGTGGGCCATCCAGGTCACGGGGTCAGGGCTTTGATCTCACCTCACTCGGCGCCTCAACGTCCGCATTCTTTCTCTTTGCTTCGCTTCTCTGTTCCCAACCTCCACTTTCTGGGGTGCTTGACTGCATCGTCGTCTCCCTTAGCCTGAGGGTTCGACTGCGAGCTGCAATGGCTGGCCTCACCCAGCCACCAGCGATTCTATCCCAGAGGATTGATGGTCGCGTTGCTCCAGCAATGGCCCGGTGGCCCAGCGGCCCAGTATTCTGCCCAGCTCAATCAATAGCCCAAGCATCCAGGAACAGCTCCGCTCACATACGCCAATCTGCCCCGCCATATTCATGCGGAAAGCCGATAATGGGAATTTCTCCCTCATGGACGGAGTATGGGTATGGTGTGATATGTACATGTACTGTACGGAGTACATGCCACTGTACATGTACACGACCATCGCACGAGTCGATGACTGGGGCCAAGCTAGGCCTAGTGGAACGCTGCACCCCCCCTCCGCCTTGCTCCGGCCGGAGCCAATTGCTGGAAACGTTGGGCAGAAACCTAAGGTCATTTCCAGGCATGAAAAATTTACCATGCCACTTGTCTTGCACGGCATTGTGAGGCATCGCCTTACCTGACATTTCTGGCCTCTCCTCGCTGCAACTTACTTCCCAAGCTATGGGTTAAATTAATCCATTGGCTAGTTGAAGTACCTCCGTCGTTATTTAAATCATGTCGCCCATTTAATTGGAAGACGTGAATGTCGTTCTTGTCTCCTAAACTTCCCACAAGACTTGTTTTGTCTTGTTTTCTTTCTATTTCTAGTATGAGTGTTTTCGTTCTCCCTATTTTCGGTCCTCATATCCGGTAACGAATGCTTACAACATCGTGCATACCTCCGGCTTTCGGGCTTGCATCAGCAACCCACTCTAGTGCGGTTGGTACATATCCGTGAATTCTACCAAAATCCCGTCGTATCGTGAGACGTGGCCCAATGGCATATAAAATGCCTACGAATTGGTCGATGAATTTGCCTTCCACCCGGCTACTTGTGGGTATGTCTTTCCAGGGCTTCCACCACAGCTCCCAGTGGAAGATACCCCCTGCGTCATCTGCGAGGGCAGTTCGACATGTGCTTTGTTGCATTTCTGTTTCCTATTACATCGCCTCCTTCGCTGTTCCTTGCCAGCTTCATCCTCTCATATCTTAAACTTCTTTGGCCTTGTCACTGTGTGTCACTCCCTTTGACGACTCGTTTGCTTTTCTCACCCCTCACCTTTCTACACTTTTAAATCAGCGAATCCCCCCGCCAGCGCCCAGTGCCTTCTCGATATTCTGATAGATCATTCGCCAGTCGAATATGGCAAAGAAAAAGAAGGCTAAGAAGCAAAACAATAACCCTCCTCCCAGCTTCACGAAACCCTCTAATACCAGTGACAACGATATCGACATCAATTCACCTGCGGACAGTACTTCCCCGGTGGCTGCGACTTTACAAGATGTCGATGCCTCCGATCGAGTATGCAAAACTCCCTCAATTTGAATATCAAACGTTCGACCTTGAAACTCTCCAGTTCTCGAGCGTTCCAGTCATTCCTATCTTTGAGAAGGTTGGAACGGTCGACAATGGTAAGGTCACTGCTGACGTTGAGTCGAACAAGGATAAGGGTCAGGATGATCCACCAATGACTGACCCAAGTGAACCTGCTTCATCCCCTGTTGAAGCCTCATCGCCCGAGCCCTCGAACGGTACGTTCCATTATATATCTTCGTCGCTCTTCCCACTCTCATTCGTTCTTTTTCTTTATTTCTTTGCTTTATTTCTTAATTGTTTTTATGTAGTGCTCTCTTATGCTTGATAAGGCATCTTTGATTTCACGATTTTGTTGTGTATTAAAAGCCTCTTGTGGACCCCCAATTAATGTTTGATATGTAAAGATACCAACGGAGAAGAGCCACCTCCATCTGCCATGATATCCACTGGAAATTCAACTGACACTGCTCCAGATGTGGATGAGAAGGAGGAGGAAGCAAAGGAAGAGAAGGTAGAGAAATTGGAAGAAGAAGCGCGTGAGGACGAATGCACTGAAGATGGGACAGAGGGAAAAAACGAGGAAGCTTCAATTGAAGGTGGTGGCGATTGCAAGGGGGATACGCCAGATGAAACTAAACAGGAGGAGAACGGAAATGAGGTAGCCGCGAGTGAGAATGTCAGTCCTTCGATCGATGACAGAAGTCCAGAAGATGTT